>APFE031156341.1:3378-22136 GCA_000404065.3 Pinus taeda
CCCCTAAAGCATGAGGCCCAAGAGAGAGAGGGGTGAAATGCTTTACAAGAACATGGTCGACTGAAAACACGGCCGCTGGAGAACCTGCACGGAGTACAACTGATATCTCAAGTACATGATGTATGTGGTATGGGCGAAGCCATCCATAGCAGAGTACATAAAAATCTGGATCCAAGGTATGGACGCAGCCATCCAGTGAGGATCGATAAATAGACTTAGGCATGGTCGCAGCCATCCAGTGAATGAGTCATGTAATGATTATAATAATCCACAAAATGCAACCTGGATCCCAACAGACAAAATCCAGGGTCTTGTGCTCCATCTCGACTCGAACAAAGTACAAGTTCAAGCATGTGAATATGGGAGTTGAAGTCGAACATGCAGGAACATCCTCTGATTACCAGTCAATGATGAAAACTGTTAACATACGCGAGAGGTACCACCAATAATGACAATGGTCCTCAAGGTACTATAGGTACAATCCACGGTGTGCGAATCAGTGAGCCAGTGTCGAACACCCGTAGAATCATCTGATCGGAGGCCAATGATGAAAACCTTGCGTCAAACACGAAGAACCTGCCGTTGAGGCATGCAGGCTCCAAGGTACCTGAAGGGAGTCTCTAAGTCAATCTTCTTGGATAATCAGTTTCAACAGCGGAGAAAAATTTCGCGGAGATGTGATGGATGGTCTTGGCGTTTAGCTGAATGAGCGGGAAGGTCATCCAGATAAGGCTACATGATGTGCCGGATATCATGAAAGGCGTAAGACATCACGTTGAAAAGTGGCGCCAGCATTCTTGAGATCGAAAGGGAGCTTTTTATAAGCGAAAGTACCCCACGAACAGATAAAGGCCATCTTGTGTTGATTGGCTGGCACGATATTAATCTAGTTGTATCCAGAAAAGCCATCCATAAACGAATATATCTCACTCCCAACACACTCATCAATGAGCTGGTCAATGAAAGGTGTGGGGTAGTTGTCTTTTGGGCAGGCTTGATTAATATCACGATAATCGACACAGACGCGGATAGTACCCTGCTTTTTATCCATAGGGACAATGTTAGAAACCCAATCTGTGAGTGGGATGGGGTAAATGAAACCAGCTTTAAGAAGCTTTTTGACTTCCGCTTTGATTGCTGCAGCCTTCCGGGGGTGCACAGGGCATAAACGCTGACGAACAGGTTTAGCTCCTGGATATGTAGGTATCTCATGCACTACGATGCTTGGATCAATGTCGGGCATCTCTTCATAAGACCATGCAAAGACGTCACAGAACTCGCGAAAAAGAGCTATATAGATTTGAATTTCCTCAGGAGTGCAAGTGACTCCTATGTAGATGTGCTCGACGACCCCTGGTTTGACAGAGATGTCGATAGGTTGAGCCCGCGTAATGTTCCCCAAATTCCCTTTAGAAGATACTTGATAGACTTGAATAGGTGTCTGAAGAGGTTGTGAAGGGAGACACGGAGCAAACCGCTCGAGACAAGCCAACGTTTCCCGAAGGGTAGGGAGAAACGAGGAACGGTGATGAAGATTGAACCACGGCGGTTCCTCGAGAGACATGGCCTCTATGATGGCTTCTTCGGAAGGAAATATTTCCTTTAATGGATCCGAGGAGGCACATTCTGCAAGCCAAGGGGAATAGTCGTATGAGTCAAGAGCTCCGCTTAAAGAAGCAGATTCAGCAGGAGGAGCCGATACAGCAGCAATTTCGATGTAGTTGAGCTCAGCGGGACTCAACGGCATCTCCTCACCCCACGATTCTATCTGGTCAATGGGGGGAAGGACCCAAGGATCAAAACAAACAAAAATCATACTGATAGAGGCGAGGTTTGGAGGTGGGAGTGAAAAGACACCCATAAGGGTGGGTTCTTTGAAGCGCCCGGCTCCCACACTCTCAAAGGGGATGGAGGTATGCTCTACGAAAGGCACATTTCCTTTAGAAGAAGAAGCGAAGAACGAGAGCTGGTCTACCATGACAATTTTCCCCTGGTGAGGAAAACGAATGACACGGAAGAGGGACGAAGCCACGACATGCATGGCATATGTCCAGCTCCGGCCCAGAAGGAGGTTGTAATTAAGATTTGCGTCAACGACCTCAACTTCCACTTCAACGGTTTTCCCTTCCAAAGTAATCGGTAATCGTTGAAGGATACCATAGGGACGAGATTCTCTCCCATCAAAGGCTTCCAGCGTCGTAGGGGACTGGCTCAAAGTCAGAGACCCGATTGCTTTCCAACAAGCAACATACATGATGCATGTCGATGCATCTTCATCAATAACCGTATGATGAATCGTTTTCAAATTGATGATGACTTGAATGAGGAAGGCGATTTGATGAGGCAGTCTTGGGACATGGCTCTCAAGATCAAAGGTGATCAAATCCGAATCCGCCGGGTCGATGCCACCGATGGTCGATAGCAGGGACTTCCTCTGAGGGGGGCAGCTCTGGAGAACTTCTAAAGCGGACATAGCTGACGGAGCCTGTGCTAAGTCCTCAACTATGCTATGGTGCTGGGCAGCACGAGCATTTGGGTTGTAAGATGATCTCTGGAGTACTCCTTTGGGAGGGGGTCAGATGGGCATCTCAGTACTAGGCCTCTCAATGTGGAGTGGACCAGAACTAGACAGAGGAGCGCTTGAGGGGACCTCAGGCTCCTTCCTGGTGGATGACGGATATTCCTTTGTTCGAGTTGTTACATGAACGGGAATGGTTCCAACCATGAACACTTGGGAACCAAAGGGAGATGAAGACGAAGATGGATCGGCCACCATTTGAGTCTGTTGAGAGGGGAAGGGTTCTTTCAGAACCGTAGGAATCCCAGGAGCACCTTTCAATAAATGACTAACCTCGGACCGCCTTGGGCAGTCTTTGGTATAATGATCCTCGTTACAGATAAGACAAGGATACTTTGGTTTACACTTGGCTCCTTCCTCGGGTGGAGGCTTGGGGGAGTCCTGTTTGGGTTGCTCAGATTTATTCTTCGCTTTCCCCTTTTTCTTTCCTTTCGAGGCCTTGTCTGCTGTGGTGGACTAGATGGCGTTGACCTTAGAAGTACTTCCATAATTAGAACCACCCTGAGAAGTGTTTTCATTTGAAGCATTCGATTTTTGCTTCCCAGGGTTCGAGGATGATTTCTTCGACGACGGATTTACAGAGCCAATAACCCCATCAACAGATGGCTTTGGCGGAGCTTTGGATGTATCGGGTCTAGGGGCATCAGGCAAATACTCATATAAAGTACCTGAATGAGAATAAACTAAGTCGAGGTACTGAGCATGCGCGATAACTTGCTCTTCAGTCACACAAGCCCCCATAGCAATGTCCCGTGCGATCTGAGGGACAAAGGAGGTCGTGAACCAATCGGTTAGAAGTTGATCAGGAATCCAAAACTTGATCAACCGATGACGCTGTCTCCATTCATGTATATGATCAGAGATGTGCGTGGCCGTGTCCTTTTTGAGAGACGTAAGGAGATGCGTTCCCGTCTCATACCGAATGGGTAACTGAAAATGAGTGTGGAATGCCATTGCCAATGAATTGAAATCTTGAAAGGATGCACGAGTCAACTCAATGTACCATTTAGCAGCCGAGCCAGTGAGAGTCCTTTGGAACAGGCAGAGCCGGATTGAATCGTCAAGCCATGAATTCGACGAACACCAAAGGTGATAAGTCATCACATGGGCTTGAGGATCCTCTCCAGCTTTGCCGTCAAATTTGGGACAATCGCCGGGTATCTTGGTTGGAACTGGCGGCCAGTATGGATTATGCAAGATAGGATCATTAGTTAATTTTGATACATCTGGAAGTTCCAACGTTGCTAAGAATGGCAGCTGAGGATTGAAGGACATCTGCGGTTGTGGATATGAGGTAGGGCCAGAGTTCCACCCAGTTGCTAGTTGCCCCCACTGACTCTGTCCGGACGGGCCAGGCCCAAAAGGACCCTATCCGTAGGGACTCTGTCCATAGGGGTTATATCCATAACCGGACGGTTGACTCTGGATCTACCCCCCAACGCCCCATTGGTTACCAAACAGACCTGTAGGAGCAACATATTGTTGCTGGTAATTTTGATAAGGAGCGACTTGCGTCTGTTGATAATTTTGATACGGGGAAAACTGATCTTGCCCCTTGGGTTGCTGGCATCCATACGGTCGTTGGGCTCCATATTGAGCCTGGGGACCACGCTGCACTTGGTAAGAAGGTTGGGATTGAAACCCACCTTGCATCTGGAGACTAGATTGAGTTTGGGGCTGAAAACCGGGTTGAGCTTGTGAAGCAACGACCATCTGCATGCCCGGTTGAGCAGGCCCAGAAAGATGTCCTTGGGAAGACTGAGGTTGGGCCACCTGGCCGGAAGGTTGCCCTGGTTGGGTTTGGGATGGACCTACCTGCCCAGAAGGTTGAGCTTGCTGAGTGTTAGGTTGTCCTTGTACAGCCGAGGGTTGTCCTTGCGGACCAGACGGCTGAACGGACTGAACAGTTGGTTGACCTTGCGGTTGACCAACCTGTCCAGATGGCTGACTAGGCTGAGCAGTGGGTTGGCCTTGCTGCATGTAAGGCTGACCACCCTGCCCAGAAGGGTACCCTTGCTGGATTCCGGGTTGTCCTTGTTGCGCGTAAGGTTTTCCTGGATTCCCATAGGGTTGACCCGAAGGGTATCCCTGCTGGACTCCAGGTTGTCCTTTTTGAGCATAAGGTTGTCTTGGGTTTCCAGAGGGTTGCCCAAGATAGGTGAAAGACGGACCACCATAGGGCGAAGGTTGTTCCCAGAAGGGTTGTCCTTGTGGGCCTCCAGGTTGCCCTGGATAGGTTTGGCCATAATACTGTTGCCCATAATTAGGCTGCGTGTAGGATGGATGACCTTGAAACGATGTCCTTGGTACAGCTGCCCTTGATCCGGATGGATTTGGCCACCACCATAACCAGTGGTACCCCAAGCAACATTCAACGGAACTGAAACCTCAACGGCGGGCTCAGCTGGCAAGGAAGTATACAAATGATGACCTATAGGGTCATAATAAGGGCCTTGCGCGCCTGGATTCTGGACAGCATGCAAATATTGAGAATATGCCCCCCCTGCTGGAATGGCACCAGAAGATGGTGGGGCACTAACTGCAAGATGAACAACTCTAGCTGTATGTGCCGATTGCCCACTATGTACTGGGCTGCGGGACGGACTAGCAACAGTAGTTACGATCGAAGATGTCGTAACGCCACTAACAACCGGAGTCGAAGATGCGACACAAACAGTCGGATTGGTCGGAACTGATGTGACAACGTATTGTGAACTTGCGAAACAAAAGATCCCGTAGTGGGAATGATGTTATGATCCCACATGGTACCTGAAGAGGAGTTCCTAGAGCCCATGGCATCCCTCAAAGCCATATAGCATGCAGGCACTGTAACACCGAGAGGGGTGATAGTGTAGGGCATAGATATGACCGGGGATGTAGCCGGGATAGGTGTCTCAATACTTGACACAACAGGTGTTTCACCCGCTACAGGAGATGTATCCTCCATGTCAGAGGAAGCCATCAGGGTCGAAACACCAGTAGGAGTAGAGGGAAAATCCTCTTCGTAAGGTTCCCAAACAGGGTTCCAAAATAGATCGTGAAGCTCATCTTCTGGGGCATGAGAGTTCAATGGTTGGACACTTGGAATAACAAGAAAAATGTCACCACAAACCGGTGTCTCAGGAGCAGCAGAAGAAGGAGACCCTTGGTCACTAGGGACGGGAGACGGGATCGATGGATCCGCCAGGATGATCGAATTCAAAGAATCCTAGACAAGCTAACAAAGAAAGACCCTACCCAAAACTAATGCAAACAAGATCTAACAAGGTATATGTGATCGTGGTCGAATAAATTTTAAGACGTTAGGAAACAACTTGACCTTTTCATCTTTAAAGAGTCGAGAAAAGGACAAAAAGATGACTCTAGTCGCCTTCGAATGTTTAGTGAGCCCAAAGTGACAAATGCTCAAGTGAGCCTTTTCTTTTAAGGAGTCCGAAAAGGATCAAAACGTGACTACTCTGGAGAACTAGGCAAGGGGTTTACCAGACAATCCGTAAAACTGCATATAAACCTTAGCAATCATATGAAAACCAAGGACTTTCCGTACGACAGTCAATCTTCCCGAATGCTGTGTTTGGTGCGTTACGGGCTATAAGGCGGCAGACACGGCTTCCTATGGATCAAGGATGATAACCTAGTGGAATCTCCCCATATACTCTACGGTACGTGGGAGCACAAGTCCGTACTAGACCACAGTTGAGTCACAAAAGGAGGAATCACCCAACCTTGAGTGGAAACAAAAGTGACTAGGTTTAACGACGCCAGAGCACGTCTCTAGCCTAGACCTCTAGAATATGAGCGTTATGTTCCAATGCGTTTTTAGATTCATTCGGTTTATTTTAAGGTTGATCTTGTGTTAGGTTTCGATTTTCAAGTCCTACCATATGTAATCTCTCAAAATTCCCTAAATGCACTCTATATGCCAAAACATGTCATTTCATTCGATGAATGCTAATTATGAGAGAATTGAAGAGCTTTCATGCAAACAAAACAATCACAAAACAACAAAAGAGCTTCCCTAATGCAGCTAATGCAAATCAATAAACTTTTCTTTAAGATCACTAAATCACTAATCGAAATGAAAAGTTCTAATTTTCATTAACTAATTCAAAGCAAAAGAGATTTTTCTTTTCGATGATGGCAAGATGCACTAAACAACTTTGAGAAATAACACAGGCAAATTCTATCCAATACAAGCACGTTCAGTTCCTCAAATCACAGATCAAACATCCAAAGAACCAAAAAAGATCCCAAAGACAACAGTGAGCCGTGTGATCTAGGCTCAAAGTGAGACGAAGCGGAATTCAAATGAAGACAAAGCACATCACCCAAATAAAGCAACAAAATGATCCATAACTACCAAACAAGTGCAAGGGAGCAAATAAAGAGTCGACTGGACCACAAAAAAAATCAAAACACCTGAGGAAGGCTCGATCCACAAGGCCACTAGATGCCCTAGGGCTAGAAACGTGAAATCAATAGAAAAAAGCAAACACCCAAAGGGTAACGATCAAAGCCAGTCAAATCACACTCCAACACACTCAAGTAGTCTGAAAAAGGTACCTAGGACAAAACCGAAGCTCAAAAGTTCACAGCCAAGCAAACTTCAAAAGTTTACAGGCCTGGCGCGACTGTCAGGCTGCAACAAGCGCCTTTCAGGAATTGGCGCGGGTTGTAAATGTGCAACTTGCGCCAACTGGCACAATTGTCACGCTATAAACTAGCGCCAACTGAGTTTGCTATGGAAAAATAAAAACGAAAGAGCCAAGGCCAAATCAGCAATACCTAAGTACACCAAGAGGCAAAAAGCAACACAGGCATTCAACCCAGAAAGCTAAACAAGCCGGAGAAACCAAGGAAATAACCAAGAAACAAGGCAAGTTCCAAGCCGTTCAGTTCGTAAACCAAACCAGAGATGGACTGAAGTGGCGTTGATCTACTATGCTAATGCAGAGCAATAGCGTTTCGAAGGCTATCTGGCCAGACTTCAGGCTCCGTCTAAAGTTTACAAATCAAACAATAAGACAAAACAAGCAAAACAAGGCAAAAAGCCAACTCCCCAGCGGAGTCACCAAATTGTTGTATAGGTAAATCCCCTCTGTGGACAGAGGCGATCCCACTAGCCTAAATGGGGTCTAGCAAAAATCAAACAACGCCAACACGCAGGTTCCTAATTGCAAAGTAAAGACCGATGATGAGGGCCTACCTCGAATCCAACGCTAGTATTTGTAGAAGAGTCGTCGCTCCCGTTCTTTCGCTTCAGCTGGTCACAATCCTCATGATCCTCATGAACAGACACTTGCACATGCAAAGAACAACACAAATACAAGCATAAAATCCAAGAAATGCAACTCTGTATCAGTCAGAAAGGATACAACTCAAACATCATTACAAAGACAATGAGACTGGAACCATAATGATAGTCGTCTATTATTATTGATAACAAAAGAGGATACAACCAAGTTCTGACGTCAAATCCTCCTTTGGCTGGGTGATCAGCAACACATGCCTTGCAAAGCTTGTAGGGGATGGGGAACAAGCCTCTCTCTCCTTGGTTACTTGGACAAAGATCTCCTCATTAAAGATGTAGCCTTATGGGGATGAACAAGGCCTCTTGTAGCATGAGCTTAGCAATTCTCAGACTTTGGGACTTAGAATTTGGAGCTTGAAGAGTAGAATTACTAACTAGCTTGTCAAAGGCAAAGGGACAAGCTTATATAGATATAGGAGAAGGAGATAAGATCATACACAAGATTCATGGGATTGTCCTTATCATTAGGAAGCTTCCACGAGAGGTGGAGAACTACTTCCCTTCCATGGAGATTCGAAGCCCAACGGAACTAACTCAAACTAGAATCAGTTCATGAATAGGTTAGGAAGAACCTTCGCAAGTTGGTTTGTTAAAAAATTTACCCAACTGGGTTGGCGCGAGTGCGACTCTGAGACAGAGCGCCAACTAGCGCGCCCTCTTTGGAGGATTTCCCCCATTGGCGCGAGTGATACACTGAGCAACAGCGCAAATGGAAAAAGGGTTATTTTTATGGGCATTTTGCAGAAGGTGCCTTCAGGGCATACGAAGTACATACTCAAGGGGATACAATGCAGGTGTTTTCAGGTTATGTCACTTCTCATAGGTCCCGGAATAAGTCCTCCAATGTGCGGGAGAAGGGGTAACAGGGACGGTGACAAAATATTGTGTAATAGTAACCTTCGCTTACAAGCTTCCATACACCAGGTCCATAAGATATCAATTTGGTGTTAACCTTATCTCTCCACTCATGAAAGTTTGTTGCACTCAACACAGGTACACTTTGATAGTCCATGACTCAACCAGATCTACATTCAAGCTGTTAGGCATATACAGAAGGAACATGCTCCGATACCAATTGTTAGAAACTTGACTAAACTGAGAGGGGGGGGGGGTGAATCAGTTTAGTATATTCATGGACATTAAAATTATTTTCATTAATCTCATTTACTGATACATAACATGAGCAACTTAAAAAAAATAACCATCATATGAATATGTGATTAACAAGTAATAAGCAAACCAAACCAGATACATGAACACATAATAACTACAAACATTGACACTAGATATATGTGGAAACCCATAAAGGGAGAAAACCATGGTTTTATTATTTTTTTGATGAAAGGAAATCTCCTACTCCTTATTACATATGATTTTCTATAGGGCCCAACCTAGGGGAGGTTGTTACCTCCATTTTCTGCAAGCTACAACGTGCAAGGAAGCTACTCCTCCCATGTGCTTTCTATAGGCTACAACCCACAGGAGGCTCCTACCTCAACCAACTCCAACTGGATATTTATCAAGATTCAACTTGAAAGGATACTAGCATCCCATTATGCAAACATGAAATAAGAATGTATTGGTTTACCTGGTCATAAAATTTACATATCTCCATCTTCATTTCTGCATCTTCTTCCCTTCAAATTTGCTTCACATCAGCTTCATAAGTGCTAGGAAACTAAGGCACAATATCTCAATCAACTCCCACACATTCATCCATTCTCTAACCTCTCTTATGCCTTCCAAGATCAGATATTTTATGGAGATATTTTGTTGGTTGTTTGTATCCCATATAGGAATATGAAGTGAATAGGATTGACTCTTTGTCTTCCACTCATTCATTTCCAAACTCTTCATATCTTGAGTATTAGAACAAAAATAAACAATTCATCCAATATTAATTTCAGCCACATGTAATCATTAAATGAATCAACCTAATGCGATCATCAAACACAAATATTTCTCATTAATGCATCACAACAATATTTGCCTTTGCCTTGGAGTCTTGCCTTTGCATCACAAGAATTAAGCTTAATTAACAGTTTTACATCACAACAAATTATTTAATATGGTAACTTCTGCAACATTATCAAAAAAATTTAATGTATCACAAGTCTTCCTCCTTCTTTTGCTCCTTTTCCTTCTCTCACTGCTTACCACTCCTAACATTGTTGCTCCTTGTGCTGTTGTTCTTTGTGCTTGCTGCTCCGTTGTTTGCTGATTTGCAACTATAACAACATATGTCTACCTATTCTTATTTAACATTGATCGCAACCATGCATGCTTGTTGTTGCTCCTTGCCTGCTGCTACTCCTGCATCCCTTGCTACTCCTTGTGCTACTCCTTTGCTTGTTGATGCTCTTGCATCCATTACTACTCCTTGTGCTGGTTTTTTTCTTGCTACACATTTTCCATCAATGACAATATTGCCAACATTTCCCTTTCTAGACCGGAGATGAGAGTTTCATCCATGCCGCACTACCCTTTCTGGGATTTCTGTTGACATTACACAACATTTGCAAGGGATATGCGAAATAAGCAAATAAATAATAAAAAATAAAGACAAGATAATAATAGTAAATACATAATAAACAATGAAGAAATATAATAATAACAAATAAATAAAATAGTAAATAACAATACTAGAGTTCTAAATAAGTATATATAAAATTAAACTATAAAATAGTAACAATAAGTAAAGCTAACAAAAAGTAAAAAATTGTTAACTAAGAGAACTATAAAAATAGTAAAAATAAGTAAGGTTATCAAAACTTGTTGTCAGTGCACGACCGTGAACTCTTATCACAATGTAAACACTGTTTTATAATGGAAATGCACCACATCATGTGAATCTTTGAATTTGGGCGATGTAGTAGTTAAAATTATTAGCATTATAATTTGTTTGTAAAATTGGTGATGATGAACTTTCAAAATCAGATAAGGAGGTAATTTGTAAAACTGACTCTAGATACATTCTATATCTAGACGACTCTTCTATATAATTGGCGAGTACAACGATTGGTACCCATGTACCTCGATAGATGGGAGCTTGTCCATAGAATGAATAGTAGTTCAACTATTGCAAAGAAGTATTCAATTGTGTCTGAAGCCACTATTTAAGAGATCGAGTGGAAGTAAGGCTCAATATGAATGGTTGTCCAAATAGCATGGAAATTATGGATCTTAGGAAGGATCCTTCATTCTTGAATATGTGAGAGTTCTCTTCTAATGAGGTTATGAGATGGCTTGGGATTATTTTTAATAATTAACTTTAGGATATTCGTGGTTGGGGAGTTCGAGAGTGGAACTCGGGAATCCAGTTTTCTCACTACACCTTTCCGAAGGTTATGAGACAACTTGATGGAGTTCACTATATGAGATTTCAAAGATGTTTAAAGAAGCTAATGAAGACATTGTAGACAAGAATATCAAGAAAAGTACTCATTAAGGGAGGGACTTGGATAATTAACTCCTACGTGTCTTATGCCTATTAATTGATATTCATCAATTAATATAATTGTTAATTAGTTGGATTTGATAGATTTAGTCCAACTAATATAGGTCCTATTTTGGTGTTTTGTTGAGATATTTTCTCAACCAGTTGATTGTATGGGTAAGATATAATTTCTATCTTGAACCAATACTTGTTGTATTTATATGTGATGTTTAATAGAATACAATGTAATTTTTGTGTGCAAACTGAATTGTCAATTTCAATACCCTTCAAGAGCTAGGAATTGGGGTTTTGATGGAATGACACACATAGGATATCTTTTTCCTCTTCTCAAGGATTTCAATGTTCTTTTTTGGCACGCATCCCATGCCTCTTCTCAAGGACATCGACGTTCCTTTTTGGCATGCAACCTTCACCGATATTCGTAGATTAAAGACAATGAGGTCTAGGGATAATTTTGGGTCCCAAATTTCGAATGCCATCAGAGGGAAGGATGAACACAAACTGTTTGTTGAAAAGCTTGAACAAAATTCCTACCAAGGAGGTGGAAAAGGTGAGAAATATAGAAAAGTATTTGAAAAAATTCATCGATCAGCTGGTATCATATATTTGTTTGGACAATTCCTCTACATCTTTGTCAATGCATTTGATGATGTATCCAAGCTCTAAGAAAAAATTAAAGCGTTGATAGGAATTCAAGTTAGTTCATTCAGACTTCTTTACAATGGTAGGCAACGAAAACCAAGTCAGTTACTCAAAGATTATGGCATTATGAAGGATGCTTCTATATCTCTAGTTGTGTGCCTGAATGATGGTGCCAAGGGTGGTGGAGTGTTGCACAACAATTTGTCACCATCCTTGCTACCCCTCTCGCGCATCTTGGAGGACTCATTTCGGGACCTATGACAAGTGACATGGCCTGCAAACACTTGCATTACATTCCTCTGAACATGAGATTTATTGCCCTGAAGACATCTCCTGCTGAAAAATCCTAAAAATAGCTCTTTTTCCATTGGTGCGGTTCCATAGTGCAGCGCTCGCGCCAAGGGGGCAATCCTCCAAAGAGGGCGCGCCAGTTGGCACTCTGTCATAGAGTCGCACCCGCGCCAACCATAATTAGAGTTGTTTTCTAACAAACAAATGGCGGAAGTTTCGTCCTAACACATTCCTCGACTGCTCTCTATCTTGAGTTGGGTGGTTCGGCTACGGATTTCCATAGAGAGGAAGTGGTTTGCCACCTCTCATGGAAGCTTCTTTGATGATATGGCCAATCCCATGATTATTGGCTATGATCCCAACTCCCCTTCCTCCATTTATAAAAGCTTGCCCATTTTCCTTTGCAAGCTAGTTCCAGAGATTCAAAGTTGTCAAGTTTCCAAGAGCTTCATGTTGTTAGAGCCTTCTTGATTCCCATAAGGCCAAATCCAAGCAAGGAGATTATTGTCCAAGAAACAAAGAGAGAGGCTTGTCCTTATTCCCGACAGGCTTTGTGAGACATGTGCTGCTGACTACCCGCCAAAGGAGAATCCGGCGTCAGAACTTTGGTTGTATTCCCCTTTGATTAATTATTAATGAACGACTATTGGTTATGGTTCCACTCTTATTATTGTTTATGATGATGAGTTATGTCCTTTCTGGCTGACATATAGTTGCATATGCTAGATTTTATGCTTGTGTTTTTGTCGTTTCTTGTATGTCCAGGTGTCCATTCACGGAGATCGTGAGGATTGTGATCTGCCGGAGCAAAGGAATGGGAGCACCACCTCTTCTACAAACAATAGCATTGGAATCTAGGTAGGCCTTCATCACTGGTCTGTTAATTTGCAATTAGGAACTTGCGCTATAGTGTTTGATGATTGTTGCTAGACCCGGTCTGGGCTAGTAGGGATCGCCTCTGTCTGCATAGGGGATTTACCTCCTCAACATTTTGAAGACTCTGCTGGGGAGCTTGTCTTGCCTTTTTGGTTGATTTCTTGATTTTTTACCTGCTTGGTCAGCCTTTTGGGTTGGGTTCTTTTGCTGTTTCTTGCTTCTTGGTTTACTTGGGTATCGTTGGCCTAGTTTTGGATTGCTTATTTTCCATTTTGGCACAAAAAACTTGACTGGCGCGCTTTTTTGCGTGACAGTCGCGCCAATTGGCACTAGTTGTCAATATACCACCCGCGCCAATCGTTAAAAGGCGCTAGTTTCAGCCTGACACTCGCGCCAGGCCTGGGAACTGCTAAAGTTTGCTTGATTTTAAGCCTTCTGAGCTTGGTCTTTGTTTTGGATACATTTTCTCGACTGCTTGAGTGTGTTGGAGTCCTGTTTGACTGGTTTTAACCTTCATCCTTCGGTTGTTTGCCATTTTCTATCGATTTCACGTTTTTAGCCCTAGGGCATCTAGTGGCTTTGTGTGTCGAGCCTTCCTTAGGAGTTTTTGATCTTTTATTAGTCCAGTCGACTTTCTGATTGCTCCCTTGCACTCGTTTAGTGGTTGTTAATCATTTCATTGCATTGTTTGAGTGACCTACCTATTTTTCACTTGAACTCCGCTTTGTTTTGCTTTGGTCCTAGATCACAGGGCTCATTTGTGTCTTTGGGACTTTTCTCGGTTTTGAAGGATTGCTTTGTCATTTAGGGATCTGATTGTGCTTGCATTGAGTGAAATTTTCTTGTTTTTTCTCTCTTATTATCATTTCTCAAAGTTTATTTAGTGCATCTTTCCCTTAACATTAAAAAAAAAAATCTCTTTTGCTTTTCATTAGTTAATGTGAATTAGATCTTTTCGTTGTTATTAGTGATTAGTGACTTTGAATAAAAGTTTTTGATTTTCATTAGTTGCATTAGAGATATCGTTGGTTGTTTTATGATCATTTTGTTTGTGTGGAAGCTCTCAACTCTCTTATAGCTAGCATTCATCGAATGAAATGATATATTGCGGCATATAGCTTGCATTTAGGAAATTTTGAGACTTTACATATGGTAAGGCCTGAAAACTAAAACATAATCCAAGATCAACTTTAAAATGAACTGAATGAATCTAACAATGCATTGGAACATAACGCACACTGTTTAGAGGTCTAGGCTAGAGACGCGTGCTCCGGTGTCATTAAACCTAGTCACTTTTGTTTCCACTCAAGGTTGGGTGATTCCTCCTTCTGTGACTCAATAGTGGTCTAGTACGGAATTGTGCTCCCAAGTATCGTTGAGTATATGGGGAGACCCCACTAGGTTATCATCCTTTATCCATAGGAAGCCGTGTCTGCCGCCTTACGACCCGTAACACACTGAACATAGCATTCGGGAAGATTGACTGCCGTACGGAAAGTCCTTGGTTTTCATACGATTGCCAAGGTGTATATGCAGTTTTACGGATTGTCTGGTAAACCTTTTGCCTAGTTCTCCAAAGTGTCACTTTTGATCCTTTTCGGATTCCCTAAAAAAAAAAAGCTCATCTGACATTTTCACTTCGGGCTCATTAAACATTCGAAGGTGACTAGAGTCATCTTTTTGTCCTTTTCTCGACTCTTTAAAGATGAAAAGGTCAAGTTATGTCCTTGTGTCTTAAAATTTATTCGGCCACATTCACGTTTACCCTATTAGATCTTGTTTGCGTTAGCTTGAGTAGGGTCCTTTCTCGTTAGTTTGCCTAGGATTTTTGAATCGAATCATCCTGGCGGAATCATCGATCCTGTCTCCCATTCCAAGTGACCAAGGGTCCCCTTCTTCTGTTGCTCCTGAGACACCGGTTGGTAGTGGTACTCTCCCTGTTATTCTGAGTATCCAACCGCTGAACTCTCGTGCTCCAGAAGACGATTTTTACAATATCCATTGGAACCCTGTTTGGGAGCCTTCCGAAGAGGATATTCCTATTACTCCTCCTAGTGTTTCGGTCCTAATGACTTCCTCTGATATGGATGACACATCCCCCATCGCGAGTGAAGCATCCGTTGTGACGAGTGTTGAAACTCCTATCTTAGTGGAAACCCCACCCTTCAGTGTCACACCTCTCGGTGTCAGGTTGCCCTTACGCTATAGGGCTTCGAGGGATGTTATTGGTTCTAGGAACTCCTTTACGGGTACTATGTGGGATCACAACATCACTCCCACTTCGGGATCTTTTATTCCTCAAATTCACAATACATCTGTCACTTCAGTCAAGACTATTCCAACTGTCTGTGTAGCTTCTTTAGCGCTTGTTGTTAGTGTCGTCACTGCATCCTCAGTTGTGACAACTGTTGCTGGTCCGTCCCTCGGTTCGATAAATAGTGGCCAGTCGGTACCTACATCCGGAGTTGTCGATCCTACTCTTGGTGCCCCACCTTCTTCTGGTTCCATTCTAGCAGGAGGGGCATACAATCAATATTTGCAAGCTATCTAGAATCCGGGCTCGCAAGGTCCGTTACATTATTATGATCCCATAGGGCATCACCTTTATCTTGGATCCTTGCCATATCAGCCTGTGGTTAAGGTCTCAGTCCCGTTAGCTATTGCTTGGGGTACCTCTTGTTACGGTGGTGGCTAAGCACCCCCTGCGGATTTTCAAGGACCACCTTATCAAGGTTAGCCGTCTTACACGCAACCTTCCTATGGGCAACAGTATTACAGACAATCTTATCCAGGGCACCCTGGAGGCCCACAAGGACAACCCTTTCAGCGACAACCTTCCGGCTATGGTGTTCCATCTTTTACTTATCTTGGGCAACCCTCTGGAAATCCAGGACAACCTTATACGCAACAAGGACAACATGGGGTCCAGCAGGGATACCCTTCTGGGCAACCCTCTGGAAATCCAAGACAAGCTTATATGCAACAAGGACAACCTGGGGTCCAGCAGGGATACCCTTCTGGGCAGGGTGGTTAGCCTTACGTATAGCAAGGCCAACCCACTGTCCAATCTGGTCAACCATCTGGACAAGTTGGTCAACCTCAAATTCAATCAGGCCAACCAACTGTCTAGTCCGCTCAACCATCTGGTCCATTAGGAAAACCCTCGGTTGTGCAAGGACAACCCAACACCCAGCAAGCTCAACCTTCTGGGCAGATGGGCCAATCTTAAGCTCAACCAGGACAACCTTCTGGCCAGGTGGCTCAACCACAATCCTCTCTAGGACATCTCTTTGGGCCTGCTCAACCGGGCATGCAAATGGTTATTGCTTCCCAAGCCCCACCCAGTTTCCAGCCCCAGGCTGGGCCCCAGACCCAAGCTGGTATTCAAATGCAAGTTGGGTTTCAATCTCAACCTACTTATCAAACCCAGCCTAGCCCCTAGGCTCAGTATGGAGCCCAACAACCTTATTGTTTCTAGCAATCCCAGGGGCAAGCTTAGTTTGCCCCGTATCAAAATTATCAACAAATGCAGGTGAGTCCTTATCATAATTACCAACAACAGTATGTTGCTCCTGCAGGTCAAGTTGGTAATCAATGGAATGCTGGGGGGCAAATCCAGGGTCAACCGTCCAGTTATGGCTATAACCCCTATGGACAAAATCCCTACGGACAGAACCCCTATGCGCTAGGTCCGTCCGTACAAAATCAATGGGGGAAACCAACAACTGGTTGGAACCCTGGTGCTACCCCTTACCCGCGGCCACAGATGTCCTTTAATCCTCAGTTACCCTTCTTAGCAACATTGGAACTACCGGATGTGTCCAAACTGACTAATGATCCTATTCTTCATAATCCGTACTGGCCACCAGTTCCAACTAAGATTCCCGGTGATTGTCCCAAATTCGATTGCAAAGCTGGAGAAGACCCCCAAGCCCACATTATGACTTATAATCTCTGGCGTTCGTCAAATTCGTGGCTTGACGATTCAGTCCAGCTCCGCCTTTTTCAAAGGACTCTCACTGGCTCTGCTGCTAAGTGGTATATTGAGCTAGCCCGCGGATCTTTTCAAGATTTTAACTCATTGGCAATTGCATTTTTAACTCATTTTCAGTTGCCAATTTGGTATGAGACACGAACGCATCTCCTCACGTCTCTTAAACAGGATACGGCCATGCACATCTCCGATCATATACATGAATGGAGATGGCGTCGTCATTTGATTAAGTTTTGGATTCCTGATCAGCTCCTGACTGATTGGTTTACAACCTCCTTTGTTCCTGCGATCGCACGGGACATTGCTATGGGGGCATGTGTAACTGAAGAGTAGGCTATTGCGCGTGCTCAGCACCTTGACTTGGTTTATTCCCAGTCCGGTACACTATATGATTATTTTCCTGACGCCCCGAGGCCTGGAACTTCCAAAGCTCCACCAAAGCCATCTATTGATGGTGTCATTGGATCTGTAAATCTGTCCTCTAAGAAATCTTCCGGGAACCCTGGGAAGCAAAAGTCTAATGCTTCGAATGAAAATGCTTCTCAGGTTGTGTCTAATTTTGGTAATACTTCCGAGGTTAACGCCGTCCAGTCCACCACGGTGGATAAAGCCTCGAAAGGAAAAAAGAAGGGAAAAGGGAAAAATAAAGCTGATCAACCCAAGCAGGATCCCCCTAAACCTCCACCCGAGGAAGGAGCCAAACGTAAGCCCAAATATCCTTGTCTTATCTGCGACAAGGATCACTACACCAAAGACTACCCAAGGCGGTCTGAAGTTAGTTGCTTGTTGAAAGTTGCTCCTGGGACCCCGGCGGTGCTGAAAGAACCTTTGCCCTCGCAGCAAATGCAAATGGTGGCTGACCCATCCCAATCCTCTTCTCCCTTTGGTTCTAAAGTGTTCATGGCTGGAACGATTCCTATTCACATTAGTACTCGAGAAAAAGAATATCCGTCACCTGCCGGGAAAGAGCCTGAGGTCCCCTCAAGCGCTCGTTTGCCCAGTTCTAGTCCGCTCCATATCGAGAGACGTAGCACTGAGACGCCTATTTGACCCCCTCCTAAAGGTGTACCCCGGAGATCTTTACTTACAACCCTAATGCTCGTGCTGCTCAACACTACAACATCGTTGAGGACTTATCCCAGGCTCCGTCAGCTATGTCCGCCCTAGAAGTTCTCCAGAGCTGCCCCTCCCAGAGGAAGTCCTTGCTATCGGTCATCGGTGTCATCGACCCGGCCAACTCAGATTTGATTACTTTTGATCTCGAAAGCCATGTACCGAGACTACCTCACCAAATTGCCTTCCTTGTCCAGGTCGTCATCAACTCTAAAATGATTCATCGTACGGTCATTGGTGAAGGCGCTTCAACTTGCATTATGTCTGTTGCTTGTTGGAAGGCTATTGGTTCTCCTACAACCTTGGAAGCCTTTGATGGGACAGAGTCTCGCCCTTATGGTATCCTCCAAAATTTTCCTATTACTTTGGAAGGGAAGACTGTCGAAGTGGAAGTTGAAGTTGTTGATGCTAATCTAAATTACAACCTCCTTTTGGGCCGAAGCTGGACATATGCCATGCGAGCCGTGGCTTCATCTCTATTTCGTGTCATTCATTT
>APFE031156368.1:0-10815 GCA_000404065.3 Pinus taeda
AGCATATTTTGTTCTGTGTAAAAGGATATTTTCATTAATTAAAGAAAGTTACAGATAGATTGAATTTCCAAAAAGAATAACATCTAAGAAATACTTGAAACTAATAAAACTAACAAGTTGCCTACGAAGAAAACAAAATTAGAAAACTACTATGATAATTATAACAACATTAAAAAATCCTTGAGGATTCAAGATTTCAAAGAGGGAAATGCCTATGGGATCCGTGACTTAGTTCTCTTATCACTTCATTCCTTAGCTTCGTGGATGGAGACCACCTTCAAATCCATCGTCTAAACCCCAGGATTGGACTATGAAGTACTTAAGCCCAATTTCTTGATTCAAATATAGGCCTTATATAGAATCATAATCTCGTGAGTTGGCATGTCTCACATAATTTTCGCATGGAATGCTTATGGAAGGGAAATCAGTTGTGGGTCATCCAAATCAATATCTTCTTGTAGGGATTCTACTTTAGCTTCTTCTAAAGGGTAGCTATTCATCTCCTATGGTAATAGGATTTTCTTGTGTCCTTCAAGAGATTTTGGCATGACCTCTATATAATTTTTTGTTTTATATTCTATTAATTGGATGCTTGATTGGATGTTCACTTTCTCTGGAGACTTCTTTGGAGAGGAGAGAGTATCTAACCCATTTTCGGATCTAGTATATGTCTTCAGTTAGCTCGAGGACTCAATTTTTTTTCTTTTTAGGATATTTTCTTCAAATCTACTAGTTCTCTCTGAGAAAATGTTTCTTCGCAAATTTCCATGGTATCCATTATATAATCCCTAATAATATGCATTTATTTACAATAAGATATGCATCTAAAGGACACTTTTTCATAATCTAGAGACTACTTCCAGACACTATTTTAATAGTAAATATGTACGGAGGTTGTAAGAGGGTGGGGTATATTCTTATAGAAAGAGGTGTGCCACCCTCTCTTGGTATCCTCCAATACTTTGAAAATTTTTCAAATGGCATTAATGATGACTTCAATGGTTTACTCCCAATAATTCTTTTCATGAGATAAAAGAGATGGACCCACATCGAGGTTGCAAGGAAATCCACTTCTTCGTATTATATCACTCATCACTTAATCCCATGAAGAGTCTTGATATGTTCAAAAAATGTGAATTTCCATTAAAAAACCCCTCAATATCTATCTTAAGCAAGAGAAAATGACTATCAAAAACCCTTGGCTCCTAACTCATTTTCTATTTGACCCTCAGAGTTCCATTTATTATGAATCCACCCAATCACAATATTTGAAAAGGGCCATAACCTAATAAATTTGTAGATCAAAGAATGACCCTATATATATTGGATATATTATGTGATATTACCATATTCAACATCCTATGTTGGATCTCACATTGATTTCGGTAGGTAATTTCCATCTTCCAATGAAGTACTTAGTGGAAGGCATACTTAGTGGAAGGCTTGTCGTCAAAGTAGAAACCGCACTTTGTCATGTTTCTCTATGAAAAAGATTTGAAACATGGATATATTGATGGAGAATAGTAATAGATCTAGAATCATTATGAACACCTGGAGTAATTTGTCTAAAGGAGGAGGAAGAGCCCGCTCTCATCGAGATAAGCATAAACCACTATCCATAATAAATCCTCCAACTAATAGAGCAATGTCAAAAGATCCAAATCGTATATAATATTTTAAAACTAAAAATAAAAAATTAGTTTCAAATAAAAATATAAAAAATATATTATTATTACCCTTAATAGTATTGTTTCTTTTCAATAGGGTTTCATAATTTTAATTTTATTATTAATAATTAAGAGACTTAACCTTCATGGAATATTATAGAATACTCATAGTAGCATATAGAAATGGAAGGTTGATATTTATCTACAAAATAATTATTCCCATTTCTTCCTTTTCTAATTAAACTAATTAAATTAAAAAACCATTATATCATATGAAGTCAATCATAATTTTTTTTTTAGCATGTGGTATTTATAAGCCATGGTATTGTATGAAATTACATTTTCATATAAAGAATATCTATGATAGGATGGGGACAAATATCCATTTATAAATCTTGTTCCATGTTGTAACACTGGGAAAACATATCATAACTCAGATATCAAACCAATAGTGGGGACAATCATCACTAGCTTCTATCTACAAATGGAGGTTGAATCATCCTTGTCATTCAAGAAATATAATGCCACTAGAATTATCTGCTAGTTGTGGTTATGGTTGTAGGATTTCACTCCTGCAAGATGCCTTGGTTAAGTTTGTAGGATTTCACTCCTACAAGATGCCTCTAGATCTTGGGTTGATTAAATATTTCCTTACATTAGGGGAAGACTAGCTCTTAGTCAAACAGAGGAAATTTTAGGGTATACTCTACACCTAGTGTTCCATGTTCTTTTAAATGTACATATGTTTAATTTATCTATTACTTCTTTTTATAATTAATAATAAGAATAATCTAAAATAAAATTATAATTTAGTTCATTTTTATGTTTTTTTAATTTTAACAATGTAAGACATATCATCAAATAAATATTTTGATGTTTACTTTAGATTGATATTTATCTAAATTTGTAATCCATTTTATTTATATGGTTATACTAATTATAGTTTAGATTAGATTTATTTTCTATGACATACTATAAAACCAAGATATTATTAATTACACTTTAAATAAATAATATATTTATGTTGAGATTAAAATTAATAGAATGAAATAGCTTATTAGTTAAAATTAGTACAAAGTAAATATATAAATCTCCTAAGTACGATCATAATTAAAAATATTAAAACTATTACTAGCGCTTATGTCTCTACTTATCTATAAAGTTAAAGTATAAATCTATAAATTCTCTAAGCATAGGGATGCTCACTTTTATTTTCTCATTCCAAAAGGTTAAACTATAAAGATATAAATGTTCTAACCATAGTGATTCTCACAACCGTTATAAAAATTTCTTACCCATGCTTATGACTTTGCTCATCTCATAACAAAGATAAGTGTCACGTGAAAAATTTAAAGTCTAATTTGTTTTCACCATCATAAGAAATTATTGCCTCTACTTCTTTATCTCTCTGAAAAAAGAGAAGTGTAATATACGTTGAAAGATTCCCAATTAAAAAGTCACTTCTATCAAAATATTTTAAAGATAACATAAAAATAAAATACAAAATCAACCCCCTTTTTTAATAAGAAAGTCAATCTAATACATACTTGACATATTTATCAACAATAGAATCATACAATAATTCGATAGCAAAGAGTGTTACTGGGAAGAACTAGAGTTTCAAGAATATTCAAGAGTTGAATGCCATGGAGGGGTGCAAAAGGGGGAGCTCCGCTCCCTCCTATAGACAAGTAGTAGCCAATCAAGGTAAGAAACAATTGGAGAGGGCTAAAGGTCTTTTAGGAGAAGGGAAAAGGAACGATGATGAGGTGCAGGACCTGACCAATTCAAGGGAGGACAATAGTTTAAAAGGCAATGAATAAGAGGACAAGAAACATGACGTAGAAATTAAAATGCAAAAGGGTCCATGTAAGCCTAAGGTTGAGGTCACACCGAGAGTAGTTCTAAATGATCCTACACTGCAGGCACGTAGGGATCACATGCAGACCTATGATATTATTTGTAAGCTCATGGGATTATGGCCCACTGAGAAGGCGCTGTAGGCATGGATAAAATATCACTAGAAACCTAAAGGAGGCATATAACTACATCTTGGATCAAAAGTTTTCTTCATGGTAGTCTTCAGAAATATAGAGGACAAAGACAGGGTGTTTGAAGGAGGGCCCTACTTCTATGTACCTGCAGGCCTTTACATGTGGCCTTAGATGATGAATTTTGTATCGGAAGGTGAGACTTTCACTTCGGTCCTGGTCTGGGTAAGACTCTATTCCCTACCTCTAGATTACTGACAAAGTGAATCTTTATCTACAATAGGAAATAAACTAGGGTGTTTTCTCAAAGCTTCTGAGGCTACCAAAAGGGGAAAATACACTTCCTTTGCCCAAATATCTGTGGATATGGATCTCTCTAGAGCTCTACCAGATGAGGTCATTCTGAAAGTTTTTGATGAAGAATGGGTACAAACCATGGATTATGAACATATTCCTATCAGATGTCGAAGGTGCCATGAACATGGACACCTATTTAGAGATTGCCCACTTAGTAAAATAGAGACCCAAAAGTAAAGCTACCATAGTGAAATATACTAAAAGCTTTCACAAAATGGGGTATAAAGGAAAGGGGGTAAAAGGGGGCCCAAAAAAAATCAAACATAGGGGCAACAGGGCAATAAGAATAGTTTCCAAGTATTAGAAGAAGAGGAAGAGACAACAAAGGTAGATCAGGAAATGGAGGAAAACCAAGGAGAGAAATATAAGGAGTAAAATAATGTAAATACAGAAGATACTTATAAATAGACAAGGGATATGTTGACCAACGAGGAACTAGAAAGCGACCAAGAAATGACCCCGAGTGAGATGGAAATGGAGGATCATGAACTGCAGGATATTCTTGACAGAGAACACCTAGATCTTGAAGGCTTCTTGAAAAAGGGGACCATGGGAGGGGTTGACTCATTACCTCAAGAATATTTTAATAGAGTGCAATAGTTGTTCCTATGGAGAACCTAGACTAACGAGTTGGAAGGACAAAGGCACATAGAAAGGAAGAGCAATGAAGGGGTGAAAATTATGAAAACCACACCAGGACTAGCTCCCAAGAGTCCTGGAAGGAAAAGGGGTAGGAAAAAACTAAATGAGTTATTGATGGAATGTGGAAAACTAATGATAGATTCAGGTAATATGAAAGATCTAACCAGCTACTCCTTTACAAATCTTTCATAATGAAGCTAACACCTTGGAATATCAGAGGTGTAGGTAGTAAAAGGAAACAAATGTTATTCAACAATAGGATGAAACAAGAATCTTAGAACATGGTCTTTATCCAGGAAACTAAATGTTCCATTCAAAAAATAAAGGAGATACACAATAGATAGCTCAATAAATGTGAGTTTCTAGAAGTCAAAGTAGACAAAATAGCAGGAGGTATCCTTACTCTTTGTAACCCCCAGAAGATTGAAATAATAGATGTTGAGGCATCTAGGAATTATTTATCAGTGGTTATTAAGCCTGTTGAAGTCAGGGAGATGTATTTAATTACAAATGCTTATGGGCCTCAACAACCTGATGATAAACTCAGGCTTTTGGATTCTCTTGAGGAACTAAGAGATAGACACACAGAAATACCATGGATGATGGGAGGGGAGTTTAACATGATCAAATCCATTATCAATAAAGGAGGTGGGACTAGAACTTTAGGCAAAGAATCTATAGAATTTTAGAATTCTATTGAAAACATGAAGTTAGCGTACAAAGATACTAGTAATGGCCTCTTTACATGGAACAATAAGAGAGGAGGACAGTCTCAAGTAGCCTCAAAGCTAGACAGATTCCTTATCTTAGAGGACCTCATGCTCATAGGCATGGATATGATAGTAAGAATTCTCCCCTTCGATGGCTTAGACCATTGGCCTATCCAACTTGAAGTTCAGGGCATTGACACCCCCAAAAAAAACCTTCTATATTTCAGAACATCTAGCTCACCCACCTAGATTTGATCAGTAACATTGCTAAAAGGTGGACAGAGGATCTGCAAATTCAGGGAACTATGAGAATGTTTCTACTAGACGAACGACTGAAACATATCAAGCTCAGACTCAAAGATTGGAACAAGAATGAGTTTGGCAATATTTTTGAAGTGTAAAAAAGTTGTAGAAGGTAAAATGTAGGAACTTAATCAAGCCCTTATCACAGATGGCTTTGATAGGGAAAGGAACGATCAAGCCACCAAGCTTCATTAGGAATGGGAGAATATATGTAAACAAGAGGAGATATTTTGGAGACAAAAAAGAAGGGTTCAACGGCTAAAAGAAGGGGAGAGAAACACAAGTTTTTTCCATAGATCCACCATGGATAACATGTCGCATAATAGGATCTCAATGATCAAGGACTCTGAAGGTCAATTTAATCAATACCCATAAAGACATAAAAGTTGCATTGGTTTAGCACTTTCGAAGTATCGCAGAGGAGACCATCTTAGATAGAGATCATTTTATCAGGGACTTCACAAAGCACATTCCTAAGTTAGTAACAAGGGAAGATAATTACAATCTCAATAGGTTGGTGAATGAAGATGAGGTTAGTGAGGTTATCAAAGAAATGAAGAATGGAAAAGTGCCTGGCCCTAATGCTTAAAACGTCAATTGTTTTAAAGCTTGCTGGAACATTGTTAAGCAAAATATTTTGGATGTCATGGAGGACTCCAAAATGAGTAGAAACATTCTGATCAATACATCTTTCATCTCTATTATTCCCAAACAGGACAATGCTCTGACTCCAGATAGATTCAGACCCATAGCCTTGTGCAATGTGGTGTACAAGATAATATCCAAAGTAATTGCCAATAGACTCAAACCCCTTCGCCCCATTCTAGTTTCTGTGGAGCAAATAGGTTATGTCGAGGGCAGACAAATTCTAAATAACATCATCCAAGCACATGAGGTGGTGCATTCATTGTTAAGTAATAATAAAGCGGGAATGATTATGCAACTGGACATAGCTAAGGCTTATGATAAGTCGATTGGAACTACATCAGGGAGGTCCTTCTAGCCTTCAGATTTGACCACAACTAGGTCAGGTCAGTCATGGCCATCGTGACTTCTTCTAGTTTTTCAATTCTGGTTAATGGTTCTCCATCTAAAAATTTTAAACCTTTAAGAGGCCTCAAGCAGGGATATCCTCTCTACCCCTTTCTCTTTATCCTCATGATGGAAGGACTTGGTCGATCTATCAATCATGGTAAAGAAGTGGGTACTATCTAGTGGCTCAGACTCTCTGAGACTAGACAAATTTTGACCCATCAGCAATTTGTAGATGACACTATGCTTCAGGGCATCTACATGGTCAAAGAAGTGCTAACATATAAAAAAATCCTAAGTGACTTTAGCATGGAAGATAGTACAGAGGTAAGCCTCTCCAAATCTAAGATTTTCTTTTTTAATACTAATATTTCTATTCAGTAAAATATCTCGAGAATTCTGTGCTTTCAAAGAGATGTGCTACCTTCCAAGTATATGGGAGTTCCACTAACTAAAAAGCCTCTGCATAAGAGTATCTGGGAGCCAATGACTAACAAGATGCAATACAAGACCAGGAAATGGACCATTAGATATTTGAACTTGGTAGGCTAATAGGTGCTTACAAAAGTTGTTCTTCAATCAATCCCCACCTTCATGCTTTCAACCCTTCCAGCTCCAAAAGGAGTCTTGCATCAATTTAGAATCATTCAAAGAGACTTTCTTTGGGTAAAGGAAGCAGAAAAAGGAATGGGTCTTGGTAGCCTGTGATATGATTTGTAGACCTATACACCATGGAGGTCTTGGTCTGGATGACCTGAAAGTGCCAAACAAAGTTTGAGGGGATAAAATGCTGGAGATGGGTAAAAGATCTAGAGGCATAGTCGGCTCATATTTGGAAGGACAAATACGCTAGTAATTGGCAAAACAGAAACCTTATAAGGATGTCTGGCATCATAAAGGGCTCCTACATCTGGAATAATGCATGGGAGAATAGAATCATAGTTCAAAAGAATAGTTTCTGGGAAATCAGAGCGGGAGATCTAGCTTTGTTTCGGGAGGGTAAATGGTAGCAAGAACCTATAATGCTAAGAGAGGACTTTGTGGAACTCAAGAATGATACTGACACCAGAGGACTAATTAGGGTAAAAGATTTTTGGGATCAGACTAGCAGTGAAGGAAAACGATGGATCTGGAAGAATATGAAGTTCAGGGATGATAGCCCCTTAAAAGTAAAAGTTGACGCACTTCTAGCAATGTTGTACCAAAGGAAAATACTGGTATCAAAGGATAATGACCAACTTAGATGGGGCAATTATAATGAAGGCACCTTTAATCTTAAGGAGGCAAAGCGCTTAGTCCTGGAGCTTGATTCTAAGGAACTAGATAGGGTTTGGCAAAACCTATGCAGACATCAAGGATGGATGAACACCAAAATTTTCATGTGGCTAGTACATCATAAGAAAATTCTTAATTGGGAGAACAATAGGAAGAGGGGTGTTCTGGGACCTTCTAGATGCTAGCTTTGTGAGTCTCAAGAGGAAACGATGGAGCACCTACTCAACACCTGCAAATTCACCTCCAACTTGTGGGATGCTTTTTCCTTTATTTTCAGAATGACAGACAGGCATAGAGGGGGAATCACCAATACCCTTAATAACTAGAGATGAAACATTTCAGATTATGAAATAATGAGCAAAGCTTGGGCTTTAACTCCAAGCTTCATAATATGAAATATATGGAAGGAAAGGAACAACAGAATCTTCAAACATAAAAAGGGTTCCTACTAGAGAATCATGACTCAGATCTTATGTCAAATCAAGGAGACGATGGGAACTTTATTGCAAACTCACCCAAATAATCCCCCTTCAAATGCTGATTTGTAGATACTTCTTCAGTTGGGTATGTAGGGGCTTATTCCACAGGGCATGGATGGGAAGGTAAAGAAACTGGCCACTCAAAAAGACTTCTGGAATCTTCCCTCTTAGGGTCTTATGAAATTCAATGTAGATGGAGCCTCGAAAGGCAATCCGGGTACTGTTGGTTACGGTGGGGTGTTAAGGGATGAAAATGGATGCATCCATTTTATTTTTCATTGCCATCTAGGAAGCGCCACAAATAATATGGTGGAGCTAATAGCATTAGAACAAAGTTTAGATATCCTTAAGCAGGACAATCTTCAGAACATCATCATTGAAGTTGACTCTGAGCTAATCATCAATTTGGTTAAGAGAATTTGTTGTGGTTTTGCACCGAAAAGAGTCTCAAGACACTAGAGGTTGCTTCAGGTCTTCCAAAGGATATAGTTCCACTTTTCCACTTCAGAATAGTAAGCTTCGCTCATGTGCAAAGGATGACCAATAAATTGGCAAACATTCTGGCTAATAAAGGGGCTCTCTGCATCGAAAGCAGTGTCAAGTTGAGATGGCAAGAGATGCCACAAGGTAGTTTGAGGGGGAATTGTCTCAATCAGGTGGATCAGGACTGATCGCTCTATCAAAACAAAGTAGGTCATTAGCCGTAGAGACTGGGTCTAGGTGATATGGATTCTATATGAAGTGGTGTTTTAATGGTGTTTTAGCAATAGGGATGTATATCTCTGCCAGTTTTTTCAACCGAAGAAAGTGCAATCACAGGGTTCTTAGATGGAAGTTTCTTGGCAACCAGTGATTCTCGGATGCTCAGATGACGAATATCCAAGGTGGTGTGACGAGTTCCTTCTTCTTGGGGATCAAGCAAATGAGGTGCAGAGGTGAAGTGAGGGATTTGGGTCTCAGCTCTCTTAGCCGACATGAAACCCTCTGAATTACTACATGTGGTGTCAATATTAGCCGAGGGGTGGTTTATGGTATATTGTGCACCCTTAAAGCTAGGAACGGTTTTTCTATGGTGAGAGAAATTCCACTCACCACTCTACACATGGCCAAGGCCGGACAGAGAATACCGCCCTCATCGAGTGGTAATTCTCTTAGCATTTTAGTCATGTGATATGATCCTCCACTATTGGATCGGGCAACGATAATTGATAACTATGATATGACATGCTTGTTGGGTGGTCTGGGCGAGGCATTACTACTTGTGGTGTCAATACTGGTTGTGGGGTGGTTTATGGTATGTCACGTGTCCATAAAGTTGGGAGTGGTTTTTTTGAGTTATGAGCGATTCCACTCACCACTATACACATGGCCGAGGTTGGAGAGAGAATACCACTCTCATCATGTGGTAATTATCTGAGCTTTATATCCTTGCGATATGATCCTCCTCTGTTGGATTGGGTGAGGATATTCAATGGCTATGATTCGGAGTGCATGTTGGTGGGTCCATGTGGGCCACTCATATTTTGCTTTTATTCTCTCTATTGTATAGGTCTCTAATTACTTCAACCTTTGCGTTTGGGAGTAAACCTTAGGCTAAATAGTTCAATCTCTGGTTGTTTGTATTATATGTATTTTCTTCCTTTTGGTTAATTCAAATAGAAGGCATGACTCTTGCATTACAAAAAAAAAAAAACAATAGAATCATACAAATTAATTAGTGAGAAAGAACTTATAGGAAAGTAAAACGTAAAACTACCATTTCATGAAGGTAATTTTTAAGGGGAAAAATAAAAAGGAAATTTATTGAATAACAACAAATTAGGAATGTGAAACTAGTGCTTATTGAGAAGTATTATATATTAATGATAGAAAAATTTTTATTTATGGTTTTAATTTGTTTTTAATTGAATGTAAAAATAATATGTTTAATAATATAATCATATATTTAGGTATGTCTATTTTGGAAAAGGTATTTTATAATTTTAATTTATTTACCAATAATTATTAGTTGGACCATATAGATTTAATTTTTGTGGAATATTTAGGAGTATTTTTAGCAGCATTCACAAATCGAATGTTGAGAATTATTTTGAAAGGAGTTATGCACTTTCTCTTTTTCCAATTAAATTGATTAACTAAAAAAGATTTATATGAACAAGTGTTATATGAAACTAATTATGGTTTCTTGGGCATGTGGTATTGATGATCCATGATGTTGGCCCATAGTATTGTAACGGACTCTATTTACAAGTTAAGAATTTGTCAGCTAAAAATATCCATCATGAAAAATTTGTTAAATGTTTTGAATATTTATATTCTTATCTTATATATTATTTTATTTATTTATTTATTTATTTTT
>APFE031156377.1:3053-14492 GCA_000404065.3 Pinus taeda
AAACATGTTTTTTAATGACTTTCTCTCTTTTTGAAGTTTGACATGAAGAGCAGAGGTATAAGGCTTGACAAGGAGGATAATATGACTATTGATGGAGCCATATTAACTGCAGATAGTCATGGTGACAAATTTCAGTGTAACAAGGGTATTTATGGAGAATGCTTTACTTTTTACTTAGGGAAATATTTCTTTGGGAAATGAATGATTTATGAAGGAGGATGATTATTGGTGAAGGGTTTTAAGTACTTAGGCATTATAAATTATTGGGCTGAGCGTTTGGTCCCTCCAAAAGTCTAAGAAATGCTCTGAGCCCGTCTAATTTGATAGATACCTTGGCACTTAGGGGAAATTAGTGAAAATTTAGGGGAAATGAGTAGGGGAGTTAATTATTTTTGACTTTGCTTGCTTGATGTGCTTTCCATGTGATACATGCCATTTGCCTTGTGATGAAAGTAAAAGATTTACACATTTAGACTTATCATTCACCACATATTATTATGCAACCATCATCTACTTATCCTACCTACTTAACCTAGCATTTTCACTTCTTTATTAGGGTGCACTTAGACTGGAAAAAACTTATCAAACTTTCTTTTCTTTTATATGGTGATGCCTATCTAAGTCTGTACTTATTACATCCAAGGGCTTAGATTAAACTATTGATCTCCTTTTTTCACTCTACCTATCTACTTATCTGCCAAGATTACATTGTTTGGTCAGATCTTTATTCTCTATTTATACAACATGAAATTGAAAATATGAATTAGTCAAGCTTAAACTGTTTGTCTATTCATGAATTGTGGCATAGGTGACAAACTGCACACAACTGTTTATTCTACAAAAGTAAAAAAGTAGTGTTATTTAGACTTACACACTTTCTTAGCCTTTCATTTTTTTGACCATTTTTTTATTCTTTTCACCCTTTGATTTTTCTTTTAGGGTAAACCCTTTTTATATTTTTAAATTTTTTGATTTTTTACAAATATGGAAAACCTTTGCAACAATTAAATGTATGAACATGTTACATAGCTCATCAAGTCAATCATGATATATGACACCTATCGATATAGGGGCATAATAGTGGTTGCACTTAGGGATGGCTTTCCCTGTTGGAAATTCAAGAATAGTATATCAGAGGCCTCTTAAGATTTTGACTATGCTCTGCAATCTTCATTTGCTTTCAGCTTTATTTTATGTATGACAATGATACTTCTGAAGCTTAGGGTCTTCTCTTCGGGCTTCAACTCCAAAATCTTACTATCCAATCAACACTATGACATTACAAAACATATAGTATGTACATGTGAGGAACATGGTGACATTAGTAAGTGCGATCAAAATAATGCTTTAAAATCCAACCATTAACTAGTCCTTCTTCTGCCTCTATACCATCTAACTCTTTAAGAAAATATGCATTGTTTCCTTTGAAAGCATAGTGATCCAGGTGGATATTGGTGGCCACCTGCCAAGTCCACATGGACCCCCACCATTGTCTTTCTCAGCATTTTCAGTTTCCTTAATTGTAGCACAACTTACTATTTTTAGCAGTTTTTCGGGTCCTGAACTTCCGGAGCCGTTTTGAGGCCCTAAACGACGTTTTTTGGGATCCCAGGGGCAACACGGGTCCATGGGTGTTGCCGTTTCAACAATGATAGTGCTCGAATAGATCTTTCTAATGAGCTATTGTACGCGTCAAACGGAGATCATATGCTAAAGTTACGACCCCGGGAAGTTGATGTACCAACTTACCCCCAAACGGGGCCCACAGTTTGGCGTTTCATCTCCTAGGGTTAGGTTTTGGAATGTTAAGGGTTTTTCATTGTTTCTCAACAATAAATAGGCCTTCGAGCCTCATTGTAACACAGTTCAGAGGCATGTAGCCATCACATCTCTTCTCAGAGATAAGCTACCATCGCCCTAGCTAGTTTTTTTCCATTTCTGATTGTAAGCATATTTTAGTATTTTCCATTAATGAAATGAAGTATTATTTCCGCTGCATATTTGTGTATATGGTTATCTCTGTAATTTGTTGCGTTCCTTTTTAAATCCGGATCACTGAGTTCACTAGACCAGGTTGTAGACTTGGATGAGGATGACCGATGTTGTGATGGGTCTACTTAGTTGGACAACATGGGAAAATTGAGTCATGGACATCGAGTTGGAGAGATGGAGCATGGAAGTATTATGCACAAAAATTATGTAGTAGCACTTGTAGAGGTGTCACTTATGGGCATCTAATGAGGAGTGCCAAGGAAGAGATGCTGTACAGGTGGATTTGCTAATGTGACATGGAGATATTTTATTTATGAGCCGATGGGGATGTTATGCACTCTTGTACAACAAGGCCATGGACTTGGTGGAGTAGTGAGCAGACTATGGAGCATTCCTACTACATGGAGAGCTAAGGCATCTTGCAGAGACCTTTGGGCCAAGACATGTATGCTTGCTAGGATGTTGGTTGAAGATGACTCATGGAGCTCATGATGATGTGAGGTTGTCACTTTTAGGGACTTCATATTATGTTGGATTTGGAGGATCTGATGCATTGAGGAGCTGAGGTCAGGGACTTTGATGCAGGATGGGGTGCATAATCTTGAGCACATTTATGGGTTTACTTTAGAGAGTGACTTGTTGTGGAGGATCGATACGAGACACTTTGGAGTGATGGAGTTGCAACAATGATGATGCTTTGGTGGCAACACTTGGGCATGGGTTGAGTCGAGACTTAACCACTTTTGATACATGGGAGCTGATTGGTCTATGATCATGGGTAGTACATGGATGATGAGATAGGTGTATACTTGTTTCTGTGGCAAACTTGAGGGATTGAACATTATATATATGGTGGAGTTTGCTTCATGGACATGGATGTGGCACATCCCGAGTCGATTTGATGAGAGGATCTCTTCACTTTGAGGAGATGGATTTTACACATATGGATGATGATGTTGGGATAGATGCAATTGATTTGAAGCACATTGGCACCAACATCATGGAAAACATGTTGCAGATGAGATGAAGATTACTTCATGGACCTAGGCTTGGATTACATTTTGATGGAGATGGAGATGGATTCTCGATCGAGTTGATGTTATGACAGGTTGCTGAGAGAAATAACCGATGATGGAATGAGGAGGTTCATTCTCATGGTTTGAACATGACAATTGGATTAGCTACCCAACTAGTTCGATTCATGGGGGCTAGCAGTGTACCGATGTATGCTTGAGTTGTGTTGAAGTATCATGGCAACAGTTCACACGATGACAATACATGATGGAGTCAATGCGATATATGTTGCAGTAAGCATATAGCTTGAGTTGGAGGGACCAACCTTACACGGTGGGGCATCATGTGGGATTGCAACAGATGTGGTTGATGATCATGGATTGAGGAGACTTTCCAATTCATGGAGACATAAGCCTTTATGGTTTGTGCGATGGTAGAGAAGAGGTGGGCAACATGAGCATTTTGATGTTGGAGCTAGCAAGACTTTGCGATGTTGTATGATGATTTTGTCGAGGAAAATAAACATTTAGAGAGGGGGAGAATGTCAAGCCCATGAGTCATGGTGCATTTGGCGAAGGGTGCACAACGAGCGAGTGAGCGACGAGCTGGGGTGACCGGCGAGTAGGGTACGCCCGCATGGTGCGATGAGTTGGGCTGAAAAACGAAGGAGACGAGCCAACATGCGACGTGAAAGTCATCTTGAAAAATGACTAAGTGTCCGGAGTATTGGTGAGTTTATATGTGGTGCGCCACACCATGGGTCGATGCGATGGAGGGGCGAGTTGGAAAAAACGGTGGGTTGGCTTGGTGAGCCGACGCCCAACCGATGGGCCAACTACCATATAAGTAAGCGAAGGAATGGTGGAGCAAATCAATCAAGTGAAGTTTCCAAGTGTTCATACAAGCTAGGAGAGCGAGCTACTTGGAGAGACTAAAATTGGGCGAAGTGTAGGCGGACTCTTGGGCCGAAGCACGAAGCCACAACAAACGCAGGAAAATGGAACCGCAGGTCATGTGAAGGAGTTCGGGTGAGTGCATGCGAGGCCATCAGTCTGAACAACTGAACAGGCAAGGGCATCGACCTGAACGACTGAACGAGTGAGGGTGTTTGTCTGAACAATTGAACGGGCGAAGTTGTGCGAAGGTGTTCGGGCAAGGGCATGCAAGGGCGTCGGTCTGAACAATTAAACGGGTGAGGGCATTCGCCTGAACGAGTGAACGGGCAAGGGCAGCTACCTAAACAAATCGAGGGTGAATGAGGGTGTTTGGTGAAACGGTGAACAACATGCTGAACATTGTGACGTGAATGAGTTGCAACGGATGGTAGAACCAGTGGGCACTCCAAACGGTGGTTCGGGTAGACCTAACGGTGCAGGTCGGGTTGCATGATTGAGACAGAGATTGTACAAAGGAAACTTGGGGTTTCCTGAAAGGATTGTAAAATTGTATATTTTATGTAAAATTGTTATTATCGAGAAGACTCATATTTCAGCGAGTTGCCCTTCCCATTAAAATACCCGCTATGCATATGTGTAAATGTTAATAACGATGAAGATGAATAATTGAATGTTTCCGCTGTGTATGTGAATGTATACTTAGAAATGTTGAAAAATAAACTAAGTATAGAAAGTAGGCGTAGTCCACACTTACAAGTATTGTTAAAAAGAAAGTGGGTGGTGGTGCCACACCCCCCATTGTGCGATTGGAAGAGTACCACCAAGGTAGGAGTGTGACACCTGTTGTGCCACGGGTGGGCATGCCCACGGCCGGGCGTGCCCGCCCAAGACACAATGAACCCCTGTCTGCCAGGGCATCATTTTGCTCCAGGCAGGCACTCCCACAAGCATCATAATGACCCCCTGTCTGCCAAGAGGCCTATTCTGGGAATCAGCCTCTAGCATGCCAAGGCGTAGATTCTGGGAATCGACCCCTAGTAGGCTAGGGCGCAGATTTCCAGGGGCTGATTCTAGGAATCGGCCCCCTAGTAGGCAGGGGGTCGATTCTCAGAAGTAGTGACCTTCCTGCCAAGGGACCTTTGTGCCACTAGTGGGCATGGCCGACTAGGGCACAACGTCCCCCTGGCCTGCCAGCCTGCGAGGGGTCGATAGCAGGTAGGGGTTGATTCTCAAAATTGTGGAGGGAGCCGATTATGAGAATCGACCCCTTTGCTGCCACTGGGCCACTATGACCTAGGTAGGCCCACCCGTCGGTGGTACAACGATCCCCTGGCCTACTAGAAGCTAATTCCTGGAATCGACCTCTGGGAAGCCAGGGTGTTTATTCTAAGAATCGGCCCCTGGGAGGTCAGGTTGTCGTTCTGTGAATCACCCCCTGGCTTGTCAGGCGTCGATTCCTAGAATTGGCCCCTTGGTAAGCATGGGGCCGGTTCCAATAATCGACCTATGGCAGGCTAGGGGGGCGATTCTTAGAATCGGCTCCTTGGACTATCAGGGGTGGATTCTCGGAATCGATCCCTACCTTCCAAGGGATGGATTCTAAGAATTTCCCCCCTAGCTCCTCACAATCGACCCCTTGCCTCTCAAGGGTCCTCTATGCCCTGAGTGCATGCGCAATGCTGTGTGCATGCCTGCCCATGACAAAATAAGCATGCCAATCATGGCACAATGGGCATGCAGGGTGCCACGCCCGTTGTGCCATGAGTGGGCACACCCATGATTGGGTGCACCCTCCCAAGGGACATGCATAGTGCCTATACCTTGGGCGAGTGTGTGTAGTCGTGGGCATATATTCCCACGACACAATGGGCACCTGCAGGCCCTCTGTGTTATGAGAGGGCACGCCCACTTCTGGGCGCGCCACCCACAACACAGGCATAACCTGTATGTTGGGAGGGTGCGCCTGACCATGGGCATGCCTGTCCACGTCACAATGGGCATCTACACAAGCAATGTGACTATGCTTGTGGGTAGGCACTCCCAGTTGTTGGTGTGCCCGCCCATAGGCACACACGTTGTGCTGTGAGCGAGCGTGCCCGGTTGGGGCATAACAACCCCTTGGCAGGCATGGGTTGATTCTCAAAATTAGCCACATGGCAAGAAGGGGCTGATTCTCAAAATCGACCCATGCTTATGAGGGGGTGGATTCCGCAAATAAGCTTTCGGAAGGCCAGGGGGTGGATTCTCGGAATCATACTCCTCTCCTGCCGAGGGCCAATTTTGAGAATCAACCCCTTGCCTTCTAGGGGGATGTTGTGCCCCAAGCAGGCATGCCCACCGTCAACACAATGACCCCCTGGCAGGAAGGGTGCCAATTCTAAGAATCGTCCCCAAACCTACCAGTGGGATGATGTGCCCCGGGCAGGCGCACCCACTGGTGGCACAACAACCCCCTCAAAGGCAAGGCACTGATTTTGAGAATCGACCCCCTGCGTCTGAGGAGGCCGATTACGGGAATCGGCCCCTGGCAAGCAGGGGGTGAGGAGCCGATTCTCATAATAGACCCCCTAGCCTGCAAGGGTGCCATTGTGTCCGCCTGCACAGCCACCGGTGCAACAACAACCAATTACCAGAATTGAATCGGCCCTTTTCAAGGCAAGGTGTTGATTGTGAGAAGCCTAGCGCTACATGGAATATTTTTGAGTTGATGTCAAGTAAAAATGATTTGGATAATTTAGTGTAGCATCACTCCAACCTGCACTAATCAATTTCGTGTCCTTTGACCCTGAGGGAATCGACCCCTTGGGAGGTATGGGACCAGGGGCCGATTCTCAGGATCAACCCCCTAGCCTGTCAAGGCACTGTTATGCCCCGGGCGGGCGCACTGGTCAACAGCACAGTGTCCCCTTGATCTACCAGGGGCCGATTCCAGGAATCAACCCCTTGGCTTACTAGGGGCTGATTCCCCTGGTAGGCCACGGTGCTGAATCTGAGAAGCCTAGCATTACATGGAGGATTTCTAAGTTGATGCCAAGGAAAAATGATTTGGATAAATTAGTGTAGGATCACTCTAACTTGCACTGATCAATTTCATGTTGTTTGACCCTGAGGTAGAATGAATACTCAAAATGAGGAACTCAAGTATGGTTAGTCGTTGGTAGATAATTTCACAAATAATTAAATTCATCAATTTTTTTTGTAAGCTTGGTAGGAATCTCCGATTTCGTGTTTACATGTCCATTATTCAACCCACTATGGCGGGAGGGTGACCCAAGATTTGAACCCAAGACTTTTTCGGCGAGACTTCATTTACATGGTCACTACCACTTGAGCTACCCCAGGGAGACCAATCATTGATTATTATTATATAAATTAAAATCATTCAATTCATAAAATTTAATGAATAAATAACTAAAAATATATTTTAAAATGAAACATCAATTTCATTGGGCTAGGTTAGTTGTGTACTTATCCATTATAATAGTTTCCCAGTAATCCAATTGGGTAAATGAGTAAGCTTTTCATTTATTTGAGGAAACCTACTCTATATTCTCAATTTATTGTGTTATGTTCATATTGATGGGTATAATTTCACTATAAAGTTAATCAATGAATGGGATGAGATTGCACTTTTTAGGTACTTGTGGAAGTGGTCTCATAGTTTGAGCAATTCAATTGTTTTTTTGAATTAATTGGTGTTGTATTGCCCCTTGAAAGGCTTATAATATTGGGATGATGGAATTTAAAATGTTAGATCAAATGTGCATGTTTTGTTGAAATTACTACAATTTAACAATGTTATGGTCATCTCTTTGCACTTTTTGGCGCAATTACTACTTTTAAAATAATGGGGAAATTAATCATAATTTAGTGGTCAAACTAGGAGTGAGGACAATTATCATTGATTACTATCTACAAATGCACGATCACTCATCACTATTATTCAACGAAATACACGTCACCTCAAATAACTTGGTAGTATTCTATTTAGCTTCTGCTAAATGCTTCTATATCTTAAACAATTAACTTATTTCTTTACACTTAACAAAGACAAAATATTAATCAATTAAAAACAATTTTACATCTTACTCTACCATAATAATAAACATATATATACATAATAATGTTTTAATATAATTTTTTTTAATTTTAAGAGTACTTTACAATTTCACTCATTACCCCACCGGAAGAAGGCATTGAACAAGTGGAGGTTACCTGGTGCTTCGAAATTAATATTATTATCTAAATATTTTTATTTTCTTTTAAATTTGACAAATATAACAACGGAATTAACTATTTTCCTTTATTAATTTTAAAAATACTTTACAATTTCTACTCATTACACCACCAGATTGTTATTAGTGTCTAGATAATATATAATATATATATATATATATATATATATATATATATAGATATTATTATTATTATTATTATTATTTTTTTTTTTTAATTTGACATATTCATACTTTTATGCATGTCTATTAAATTTTAAGAATACTTTAAAAATTAATTTCTATTTGATATGATTAATAAATTTAAGAATACATTACCATTTCTATAATCGATAGATTTCATTACACCACCTGTTTGACTCTTTTGATAGATGGTGTTCAGAACAACTCTCTGACACAGGAGAGAAATTTCTTGAAGCTGTTCTATTCAAATTTCCATCCATATTTTGATTTTGATTGGGATTCCCTTCTATTAGCAGTAAATGACAGACCGCATATATAAAATATTTCCACGGAGATATTTGTAAATAATCATGGACTATACTTCAGTTGCCTTTTTGTACTAGCAGCATTCATCGATATTGCAGACTTATTACACAAAAACATGATGATCAATTGTAAGGAATATGTTTACATACAAAAATTCATTTATATATCATCTGTTCTCTTTTCTTCGTAGTAGTGATGTATAGTTTAACGTCATTAACAGAGTCAAGAAAATTTAAATATATATATATATATATATATATATATATATGATAAAAATTAATATATGAATTAAACATATATAGATTTAAAATTTGGTTTAAATTTATTTAGTAGGTCACTAAAAATTTAAAGTAAATGTGAATACAAATTATTTATGGGAAGTGACCTAATTTATCTAGAAATTATGCCATCAGTAATTGGACTCAAAGCATTAAGAGGTATCAGCGATTGGACATGAGTTAATAGCATTGAGGAGTTTGTTATGTTATTGATCCAAAAACCACCAGCTTCTAACCCTTCGTCAAAATGTCTAAGGATATATTCCTTTAGTTTAAAGACCAATGAGCAAGAACTCATTTGGCCCCAAACCACTAGTGTGACCTCAATTATTTTTCAAAGGAAAAACTCTAAGCCCTAGACCTCGATGGTACTCCTATTGGTCTTCCTCTCACACTGGATGTCGATCTTATCTCTCCTCGACTTAACACCATTCTCGTACAATCAAGCCACCTTGATAGTTGCACCATTCATCCCAACCTAAATTAGGGTTAATAGTTTAAGGGTCTAGGATGTCAGAAGATCAAGTATATTTTATTTTAAAGAAAGAAATTGTTTGATGATAAAAATTAGAGGCATAGCTCTAAAAAATTTGCTAGTTTTCTCATTTTAGGTTTTAGGGTAAATTTCTATGTATTAGGTAATGATCACTCCATCACCCTACCTAGAATGAAAAGGGTGATCCCGCAGTTCTTGGTTCTGTGAAGATGCTGTTGTTAGGTGCTCTATTTTCCACATCTAGGTTGAACTTCAACCTGTTTATGCCTGCTCTGGTCCAACGTTTCCCATCTATCCATCGATCTAGATAGGATTTCCATTGTTTTACTATTTTAATTATTAATAATCTACATATGCATTACATGTGCATAGGATTTAAAACATACAGGAAACGCCATATATGATCCTTTTATGGATGGAGCAAATCGTGTTGATTGACCTCTTTAAGGAGTAGACCTTTCAATGAGCTAGGTTTCAATGCAATCTTTAAGGAGTAGACCTTTTAATGAGCTAAGATTCAATGCAATCAATACAAACTAAGAAGACTCCATCCTTATTTATAGCTAACTAGAAAACCCTAATGATAACCCAATTCTATCTATCTACCACATTACATTGATTCCATGATAACTAACCACCTAGCCTTATTTGATAATAAACATAGTGGACCTATGACACACTACATGAATGGTCCACAAAACTACATTATTATTATTCTAATTGGCCCTTTAACCTCCCATTACAACCCTAGGGAAGATCATATCGATTATAATAAAATTATGCATGCAATAATAGCAACGAAACATAATTATGCATGCAATAATGGCAAGGCAATATTATGATTATGACAATAAAATCTGAACTAAAATTCCTTGTTAATCAGATAAATATTATGATTATGACAATAATATGTGAACTAAAATTCCTTGTTAATTAGATACAAATAGAGCCTTAACACAAATTTTACCTAGTGCAAAGCCACAAAATTCACTACAATTGTGCATTGCCACTAAAGTTACTACATAATTGAATCATTTTAACCAATTTTTTAGTGCTTAAGAATAATCCTTCAAATGATTGAGATTATAACATATGATTTGAGATATGTGGATAATTCTTGTAAAAATACAAACGCTCAACTCTTACCAGATAATTAAGGTATTTTCTATTCCATGGCTTAAATTTAAAATCTTTCATGCATTTCTAGTCCTCATCATATAAATTTAATTTCTTTGTTCATTGCCATGAAAATTTATAAATAGAGATTTAATTTCTTTGTTCATTGCCATGAAAATGTATAAATATAGTAAGATGTTTGAGGGAATTATTTTGACTTGACTATTTATAAAGCTTGAGAAGGTGTCATAGCTAACAACACAAGGTTTTCATGCCCTTTTTCAATGGAAGCACTAACTTTGTTGGGGACCAACTTTTCTCCCCAATAAAAGAGTATATGCCATTGTTAAAAGTGAAGGCAAAATATATAATAGCCTAGCCAAATCAAAGCCCTTGATACATAGCTATCTATTTATAAAGTTGTACCTACGACACTTTTAGGCCCAGTGGAAATAATGAAAGTGGAACAATATAAAGGATTTCCCTAAATATAAACATACTAATTGATATAAATTGTTTTCCATAAACATACTAATGGATAAAAGTTGTTTTACATAAGCCCATTTTGGATGGTTTTTCAATAGGTTGTGACGATTAGTATCAATGTTAATCACATCATAAGGCATTTCCCTTAAAAGAACTCCCCTCTCATATTACGTGTACATTTGTGTGTCCTTGATTTAGGGTGTTAGACAATTAAAATAATTTGAGCCATCCAATTCATTCGACCGATATTAAGTTAGTTACAACCAACAGTTAGGTATGTTATCAGAAAATCATTACTAAGGGCTGCTACTTAATAAGATCTCATGAAACTGTTTCAGACCAGGCTTTAGACTAAGGTTTAGCCTCCTTAGTCAGAGAGGGCTCTCTCACAGATTTTAAATATGCATTAAGGGCAAGAAAGATGGCTAACTCTTTAA
>APFE031156378.1:0-13152 GCA_000404065.3 Pinus taeda
GTAGAGGAGGAGTAGGACGAGGAGGAGTAGGAGGTGTAGGAGGTGGAGATGGAGGTCAAGGGCAAGGTGGAGGAGGTGCTTGAGGAGGAGAGCATGGAGGAAGAGGAGGTGGTGGTTGTGGAGGTTTATATAGCATAGATTGATGTGGAGGTTTTCCAATATGTATTCATTCTAAGGGTGGATGGGGCCAATTTTTTAGACAAGGAAAAGGGTTGAGAAATATTTGGAGAGGATGATTTATAGCTAGCAATTGGAGAAATTCACCAAGTGTTCATCATAACTTTGAGGATTGAGACCGTTTGGATGATAGCGCCTAAGACAAAAGGACACCAGAATTAAGATATAAAACCATCATGAGAATTGGTTGAGTGTTCTTCATCTGGATCTCACTATGATCCAAGATGAGGACTTGATGACCCAGTGGAGTAAGTGGCTCATGGGAGTCGATACATAGTGATGTATATGGGAGCTAGCCAATGTGATAGCATTATGGGATGATGATTCCATGGGTTGAGGTACTTGAGATGAAAAATTGATGAATTTATCGTTGTGATGAGGAGAGCCTTCACATGGTTGAGCGTGGTATTAAAGGAGATCTAACTTGTTGATGATGTTTGAGCAAATGAATTAATCAAGCGAGTCCTTAATTTATATGGATTATGGGTCCCTTTAGAGTAGACTTGGTAGGTGGGGATCAAAATTGAGACATAATTAGCAGGATTAAATTTTGGAGTTTGGAAGGATTGGTTGTATTTGTGATGAGACGTTAATGTGGGACACTTGGTTAGCGGTTTGGTGTAGTCATAAAGGCTTGGACAAGGAATTTTTATAATATATATGGAAATCACGAGTGGAGCAACTTAACCGAGGTTAGGAGTAGTGGATATAAATAAAACTCAGTAGAGCACCTTGAGGTGATGTTGGAAGCATTGAGACACCATGAGAGGATACAATGATTGATCTGATGATTTACAATTTTCTCAATCTCTTCATGGTCCTGGTTATGGATAAGTTAGTAAAGTTGATATGTAAAATTCACTTGGAGGACCTTACAATAAGTAGGATCCGAATTTATTTGAGTTCGGTGTGTTGATGGTCCTATGTACAAGAGTCACAACACTTCACAATGTGGAGGAGATTCTTAAATGTCATGATAGTGAGCTATGTATAATTATGTGATGAGAGTGTTGGAGAAATGATTGATGATGGCACAAGGACATGCATTCTTATGGTATGTATATGACAGTAAATTTAGCAACCCAACTAGTCAAAAAATTGGGGGCCAGTAGTGCATAGAGACATGAGAGAATTATGTTGGAGTATGGAGAAGAGACATAAGCTTTGTATTTCAAAGGTGAATAATATTATCCCATCAATATTGGGCTCCCTTTATGTTTATTACGTTTGACGATTAGACAAGAGTTGGAAATTTACAACATTAAGTAGGTATGTATCATTGAGTCATGATGTTATTTAGTTCTTATTTGGATCATTAGATGGTTTATTCATAATATTCTCAACAACTTGATTTATTTTATCAACTTAGCGAGTCACTACCACTATAGAGTCCGTGAATATTAAGGGATGAAGATACCTTAGTTAGTGCAAGCATGAAGGAATGTTGAGTTTACATTTTTTGTAGGTTAGATAGATGTTGGAAAATATGGAAATCCACTCCATTATAACCGAAGTATATTCCATAGAATCATTCCTAGCTTCATGTTCAAAGTTATGATTTCACTCTTGGAGATGACATGGGGAGAGTCAACCTATGGAAGTAAATGTGTTGATAAGAACTTTAAACTCAAGCAAACATGACTAGGTATGTTAATTTACATTTTGCTTTTATTGTGAATGTTGTTCATTACTAGATGAATACACATTTACTAAGTACATGAGGTATGAAAATTAAACATACCAAAAAAATGATTAAAAAATTTTGATACCAAACATACACCATTATGCATAAAAAGTGTTGAAACACAAAAATTATATGAATTTTTTTTTTTGTAGAGAAATTAGGATATTGTCTTTACATTTATAATTCCACGAAAACATAAAAGATTTCGTCAAGAGATTTAATCACAAACTTCAAAAGTTGGTTTAAAACACTGAACTTTTAGTTGCTACCATCCTTATTTATTATATGGACGCATTCAATGGAGAGTTCTAGTTTTTCTTAACTAAGAAAGGTTTACAAACTTTGAGGGAGGTTCAAGAAATGATGATAAATATAGAACTAAATATAGTAGCCTCGAGATAAAGTGATGTGCTTGGTTCATTAAGATAATCAAATTCTAGATTTGAAAGAAAACCTAGTGCAATATATATAATCAACTCAACCACATATGCAATGGTAATGTTGGTGAAGTTATGGAAAACTTCAAACATCTATTTCAAGAGTTTAAAACCCAAGGGATTTAAATGAAAGAAATTAGAAAAGGGGCCAAAAATCAAATTAAGAGAAATTTTTGGCTTGACACATTGATAGGTGTACTATCAAAATATTATTATTTATCTATTAAATTACAACATATACACATATATTAATACTTATAAAAAATTATATATTATTTAGAAATTACTTCTAATATTAATAACAAATTAAGCTATAATGTAACATTAGCTAAAATTGAATTAATAACATTTATGTATTATCATTAATATTCATAAATAATGTTCATAATAGTTACATTTTATACATTAATAATAATAATAATTAAATATAATATTGACAATACAAATATTAACATTAATGTTATTAATGATAAGGTTAATATATTCTTAATAATTTCATAATAATTATTTATGTAATAATATTTTTCAATGTAATAGTTTGATACATTTTGTTAACTAGCTCAAATTGTTAATGTTGATAACATAATAATTAATGGTTAAATTTAATTAATTATAATTCATCATTTTCAATCTTATTAAACACTAAGAATTATAGTAGGTCGTAATTACTGATTTATTAATATATTAGGCCACATGAACTATTAATAGTTTGATTATTAACTAATATATAAAATCATAATTTATGAATATCAATACTATTGATTATTTATTAATGTTATTATGTTAAAAAATTAATATAAGTAATATAAATAACAACTTATATATATTTTTTATTAGTAAATATAATATATATTAATATTAATGTTAATATATTAATACTAATATAATATATATTAATATTATTGTTAATATATTAATATTAGTATTATAATTAAGGTTAATATTACTAATAACATTGATATTAATGTGTTCGTTTTACTCTAAAATATGTGTTACAATTTAAATAGCCATCACCATTAAAACATGTCTTACGATGCAGTTGAACTTTTGAGGCCATAGTTGTACCACAACCTAAAAAAAAATTAGGTCTAAATTTTAGTGTTAATATAATATCACACAGTTTTGATGTTTATGTCATCTAATAAAATCTCGTATATATATTGTGAATTTTTTCCGCCATAGTTGTAACCCACTCTAATATGGTTACTATGTACATATATTATAGATATATTGTAGAACAATTGTTGGAGCTCTAGAGGTGTAATTGCAACATGTGTCCACCACATATCTTCATTGAGATAAGCTACCATTTCCCAAGCTAGTTTATTTCAATTTTGTATATAAGCATATTTAAATTCTTTGATATTAATGACATGAAGTTTTATTTTTGCTTCAACTCTATGTTTATGTTTATATTTTTATTTTGTTGCATTCCTACATAAGTATGGATCATCATAATATGCACTAGGAGTAAAATCACTCATCCCTAGGACCACTATAAGAACATGTCATAGTTTAAGATGATGAGTGGTTGTATTGAGGGATTCTTTCTTGGAGATTGCAATACTTGGAGTTTGTTTTGAATTAGGACATGGTGCGGAGAATTAAAGCTTGGATCCTCTTTTAGAGAGCACAAAACAATGTCAGAAGGAGTGCTTTAAATGTTGGTCCTTAGCTTAGAGACCATGAAACTTTTGAGGTGGCTTCCAACCACCACATGACACGTGTACATCTTCACTAAACTACCCTTATGTGGATATATTGTAATAACTTCTATTACGTTTTTGCGCAATTGATCCATTTTCTATTATATGCCTAACTTATCTATCTTATAAAATGGGGAGAGTGTCATCATTCTCACAACATAGTCCATAGATCATCCATATCTTCTTGATGTAATGATATTGTACCCCTTCATTGTAATGCGAGAGTTAAAGCTTCCGTGGATTATTTGGAACTAGGGTTTATAAGACTTTACTAAATGATTTAAATAAACACTTAAATAAGAGTTTCAAAATAGTTTTTAAATTGTTATAAAATGATTAGGGTTTAGAGTTTCGGGTTTGGGATTTATGGTTTAGGGTTTAGGATTTATGGTTTAAGGTTTGGGGTTAGGGTTTTGGTTTTGGTTTTAGTGTTTAGGGTATACAATATTTTAGTAAATGCTTTTAATAAACACTTAAATAAAATTTACAAAACAATTTTTAAAATGTAATAAAATGGTTAGGGTCTAGGGTTTGCGGTTTTGGATTTATGGTTTTGGGTTTGGGATTTAGGGTTTAGGGTTTACTTTTTGTGGTTTAGCCTTTATGCTTTGTGTTTAGGGTTTAGGGTTTTGTGTTTATAGTTTAGGATTTATAACACTTTATTAAATTCTTTTAATAAACACTTAAATAAAAGTTACAAAAGTTTTCTTAAATTGTTATAAAATTCTTAGTGTTTATGGTTTAGGGTTTAGAGCATAGTGTTTAGGGTTTAGGGTTTATTGCTTAGGGTTATGGGTTTAAGGTTTGGGGTGTGGGATTTCAGTTTTAGGGTTTAGGGTTTATAAAAATTTATTAAGTTCTTTTAGTAAACCCTTAAAAATGGTTACAAAATACTTTTTAAAATGTTATTAAGTGATTAGGTTTAGGGTTTAGGGTTTAAGTTTTATAAAACCATAGTAAATTCTCTTAATAATCACATAAATAAAACTTACAAAATTATTTTTAATAGATCATAAAATGCTTAAGTCTTAAGAGTTTAGGGTTTGGGGTTTGGGGTTTGGGGTTTAGGGTTTAGAGTTTAAAGTTTATAGTTTATAGTCCTTTGGTAAATTATTTTAATAAACACTTAAAAAAGTTAAAAAAAGATTTTAAAATGTTATAAAATTCTTAATCTTAGGGATAGGGTTTATGATTTAGGGTTTGGGATTTATAACACTCATAAATTCTTTTAATAACAACATAAAAAAAGCTACAAAATTCTTGTTAAAATGTTATAAAATGCGTAGGCTATAGGGTTTACGATTTAAAACTCTATAAAATGCTAATGGTTTAGGGTTTAGGGTTTATAACACTTTAGTAAATAATTTTAATAAAAAAATTTTAAAAAGTAAGAAAATGTTGGTTAAAATGTCATAAAGGAGAAAAGTCATAAAGAGGAAATCTAGGTCATAAATGAGAGAAGTCATGACCTAAATGATTACATTGTACATATTTCTTATTACAATAATAGGCCTCTTTATTTGAGAATAAGTGTCTCACACTTTCAATTTAATTATTATCAATTATTAGGTGAATGTTAGAGATTTAACCTCTATGGAATATGCTAGAATGGTCATAGTAGTATTCACATATCAAGGGTTAAGATTTATCCCAAGTTCATTATGCTCTTTTGACAATTTAATTATTATCAATTATTAGGTGAATGTTAGAGATTTAAGCTTTATGGAATATGCTAGAATGGTCATAGTAGTATTCACATATCAAGGGTTAATATTTATCCCAAGTTCATTATGCTCTTTTGATTAATTGATGTCAAATTGTTTAATTAAAGAAAACATCATATCAACATATGTCACATTGGACATGTGGTATTAATAAGCCATCGCATTGGCCCATAGTGTTGTAAGAAGATATATTTACTTGAGTTAAGAATTTCCATGGTAAAGTAGGGATAAGAAAATTTTATAATTTAGTTAAATTTTATGACTCTTTTTTATTTGATTAATATTAGATGTAAAATGTGGTAAGTTTTTTGATGCTTGTCATGGATTAACGTGTATACAAGTCATTTAATTTATATGGTTGCACTAGTTCAAAAAAAAAAACTAGTAAAAGTTTTTATTATTTGGGGTTTAGTCTTGTTGAGTTGGTCATGTGAGATATATAATGGGGTAAGTGTTCTCATGCTTATCATGGATTAATGTGTATACAAGTCATTTAATATATATCATTGCACTAGTTCAAAAAGAAAAAAAATTGGTAAAAGAAAGTTCTTATTATGGGGGGTGTAGTCTTGTTGAGTTGTTTCTTGTTCTATTGTACTCATTTCAAATACAACATCAACCCAAGGATGCAAGGATGCAAGGATGCAAGGAGTAAATTAAGGTTGTTTGGAAAATAAAAGGATGCAAGATTGGAGAATAGTTTTCTCAAAGGAATAGATTCTCTAAACTATGAATTTTCTTTCTCACCTTCTAGGATAAACTTTTAGTTGTTGAATATGTATAAAAACTAAAAAAAAATTAACAAAATATATCTAAAATTACAACAACAAAAACAAAAATAAAGGTGAAGAAAGAACCAAAAGACAATCAAAATTCTTTCTACAGTTTAAACCATACAAAGTAAAGTGTGCATGTTATTTTGAGAAGACTCTATCATAAATAACCATACAAAGAAAAGTGTGCATGGTATTTGAGAAGGCTCTATACTAAAAATATTTAAACACACAAATCCAATAACCAAAATAAGATAGATTATCTCACTCTCCATATCATTAACAAAAAGTGGTAAACACTGGAGTAATTCACTATAAAATGTAATTTCAAATATTTAAAACCTTTGTATTTATGTAGCTATAAAATATTTGAAATGTATTTAAATTATCAATATTAAGAAAACCAACACATTTTTAATATAAATTTACATACTAGAACAATTATATAAAATTAATGGCTAGTGACTGCTAATACATCTCCGGTAAAATTTAAAAAATAATGAAATTAACTATTTTTTTATTATTATTATTACTATAAGTTAAATATATACTTATTTCAGAAAGCATGGAAGAAGATGTTTATCAATGAAGGAGTTTCTTAATTTATAAATAGGGTATGCAACAATACATAACTCATTTAATATGAAACTTGTTCATATCATATTTATTTAATTAATGAGTTTCACTCAAATGACAAAAAAAACATAACTACCTTGCACATAAATCTCAGTCCTTGATTTGGGTATACCACTAAAACAACCATGAAAAATTTAATGGTCCTAACAGAAATCTAATAATGATTAATAATTAAATTAAAGTTTTGGAATCTTTATTCTATTTTAAAATCAACATGTTTATTGATATAATTAATTTTGACTTCATCTTAACTTTGAGTTACCAATCACATTTGAAATAGTAAACATATAATTTGATATTAAAAACTTGTAATTTCCAAATTAAAAAAAGCATGTCAAAATTAAGAGTAAATCTATTATTATTGACACCTAAATAAAGACATGTAAAAAATATATTGAAACCTAAATGAAAATATGTTATATATATTATTGAATACATAAAAATGAAATAACATAGAGAAATGAAACTAGCTCTATTTGGTTACTTATAGTAACCTTGAAGAAGTAGCTCTCTTTCATCACTTATAATAACTTTAAAGAAATATTAATAGTTGATAATAGGAAGCACAAAACCATAAAAAACTTACATTAGTCTAAATTACATAAAGTATTTGTTGCCTAAAATATAACTCTCAATAATTAAAATTTAACATTTCCAATTAAAAAATAAACTAAAAAGAGTAATTCAATTATATGGATATTGAAACTACATGAAAAATGAAAAATGAGTTAAGAAAAAATAAAAACATATTACGACCTTTGTTTCTCTACCACCATTGCTTCTCCAATTAACCCTATAATATTAACCCTATAATATTAATTAAATTGCTAATGGGGAAAAGATGATCGATTATATGAATTAAATTGTTGACCACCAAAAGCCTATCAATTATATTGAATAGATTAATAGGAAAATACAAACATATAACCAGCTGTCTCTCTACGATTACGGCTTATAATATTAATTGAATTGCTCACCGCCAAAAGCAGTGTACGACAAAAACCGTGTGCCAAGATTACATACAGTACTATATACCGAAAATTCAAATTGAAGACTGAACATTCCAAATTTGAACGCACGCGGATAGATGACGTGGTTGCGTAGATAATCATTTCATGAAAAGAAAACCCAACTTTATATACCGAAAATTGAAATTGAAGTTTCAACATTCCAAATTTGAACGCACGCGCATAGATGACGTGGTTGCATAAATAATTTCTTGAAAATCATTTGTTGAAAAGATAACCCAACTTTTTATATGAAAATTTCAAGAAAAGCATGTCATGCTTTTTCGTTAAACTATGATCACTCTTCCTTTAACGGATCAACTGGAATCTTTACGCGGGTTTGAAATAGATGATGTTCTCTTCTATAGTCGAAAGTTCTCTTCTATCTATCATGTGTATTTGCTCTTCTAAAACACCTGAAAAAACACTTCCAAAATTAGCACACTTCCTCTTCTACCTATCATCTCTTTGTTTGCTTTTCATGTCACAGCCTTTCATTTTTAGTTTACTATCGTTTAAAATAAATCAAAAACAAATTAAAAATTACCACTATCTTAGTTTACTATTTATGTAATAGTTGAAAAACAATTTATGGGAATACAAGTGTCTGACAATTCAATTGAAATATTTCTTTATAAACATAAAATAATAATAAAAAATATATTTTTTCATAAACAAATAAATTTTTGATATGAAAAACATAGTTTTCTAGTTGTAGACCATGATTATATATATATAAAAGAACAAAATCTACTCTTCTTCTCCTCTTCAATTGGGTGCAGGAGAATGAAAATTGATTCATCAATGGTATAATACTTTAGAAATGATGTAATTAATGAAAAAGGTATATTTATAAATTTTATTGAAGTTACTTTTTGTACATAAATAACCTTAAAATCATTAATTCCTATGGAGGATGTTGTGGGTGAATTTTTTCTACAAAATAAGAAGGAAATACATTGGAGAAATTCAAATTGTATGGGAGATTGAAAAATAGTTCCATGATCAAAACACATGTGAGAAACCATTGCCATAAAACCTAGTTTTATGATCTCCAAGGAAATCAATTTAAATAACAACTTTTTTTTGATAAATTAAGGAAATTCACTTACAAAAATTACAAACTCTAAAAATAAAGTTTAATTGAGCATTTTGTCATTATATATGCATTAATGAATGCTATAAATGTTTTCCAAAGAGTAATTTACAAGAGAAAGGTGTTGTAGAAAAGTTTAGACTTCAAGAAAAATATAAATAAATTGTTGGGTTATTAAATGAACTTAAAGATAACCTGACCAACACAGCTGTCACAAATTAAAAATTAAACTATATTTTTAATTAAAGTGTATTTTTCTCCAAGCATTAGATACAAAATTGTAATAACACAATTGTAATTTTTAATTCATAAGACCAAATTTTCAGTATTTAAAAAAAAAAAATATTACAGTTCCCAAAAATTAAACAAAAAAATTCAGGAGGGTAAGGAGAACAAGCTGGAGGTATTGTAATGTAAAGAAAATACACAAGCCTCTTTTATCACATATGACAATCATTAATCATATGAAAACATAGAAAAGGGAAAGAAGACAATTGAATACTTAAATGTGGGTTGTTCTTTGCAAATTAATCTCAATACCATGATATAAGGGACGGTGAAATAAAGATCTCATTTTAAACCAAATTAGAAGGGAGAAATGGCTACCATAAATCATTGTCCTTGAAAATTGGGGTAAAGGAAAATTAGTATCTTCTAATTTTTTTAGATCTCCCTTGAAATAAGGCTATGCTAACCACTATGCCAAATTTTCTTATAAAATAATTTTCGGGCTACTACTAATAATGAACTATGATCCAAAAAACATTTCCATTCAAAATTTGAAACCCTTAAATTTTTTCCAAGGGTTAAATTTCACTGCTAAAATTTTCCACTAAGATTACTTTTGGTTGAGATATACATGCAAAAAAAAATACTATAGATAATCACAATATAAAGTGTAATAAAGTTATACTTTAGTTAATTTATATGCCTTCTTAATTTATATGGCTTCCCTAGTTTGTTAATTTAATGTTAATATTTTCTTTTACCTTAAATTGAAAATAAATTTGAAAATAGATATGCTTATAATTATGCTAATTGGAAAAATAGATCTTCCATAGTTATAATTTAATTATTTAGCTGATGGCATATATTTAAACCTGATGGAATATGTTGGAACATTCATAGTAATATTGACATATTTCACCCTGAAATTTTCCACTAAGATTTCTTGTTGTTGAAATATGCATGCCATTTTGTTTCTTTATAAATAATAACAATATAATTTTTAATAAAGTTATAATTTTAGTATTTTCTTCTAATGTTAAGATCCTAGTTCTTACTTGCAAGTGGAACGGGAGCTCTGCAACTCAGGTGCGCAACAGAGATCAATCCAGAGCTGCCAAGTCGACAGGGATTCGCGGATCGGCTGAAGTTGGAACCGCTCTCGTATGGGGGCCCTGTCCCTGATCTAACAAGGGTCGGTTTCTCCCTCAAGGAACTCAGTTATGGAACGAGGAGATGGTGCCGAACCCCATCAGAACTGCAGGCATTCAGCGCCTTGGTGGCGGCCACAGGAAAACGCCAACCTTCTGGACCACAGCTTAAGTTTGTCAAAAAGCTGGAAAACATTCCAACGGTGTCCTTGCCGGTGGAGGACACATGCAGATCAGCTCTGAACCTTGCCGAAAGAGGGCTAATCGGACAGTTCACAGGGCTATGGCCCTCCTCGAAAGGAGTAGAAGAATGGGTAAAGCGCAACTGGATTCCCCTGGTCGACGAAGGAATAAAAAGCCACTTCGTGGGAAAGGGTTTTTTCACGTTTGTGTTCAAAAATGCAGAGGATAGGAGCCTGATCTTCAAAAACGGGCCATATTTCATGGGCCCTGAAGGGCTGTACCTGAATAAATGGTCTCCCTACTTCGACCCATCCCAAGATGTACCTAAGGCGGTGCCAGTCTGGGTGCACCTATCACATCTTCCTCTTCGTTGTTGGAGCCAGAAATCGCTGCAATCCATAGGAAATGCTCTTGGAAAATACATAGATCAGGCCCCAAGGAAGGATCAATACTCTTGTGCGAGAATTTGCGTGGAGGTTGATTTAGAAATTGGGCTTCCCGAAGCCGTCAAGCTATCGGTGGCAGAATGGACGCACATTCAAGAACTAGATTACGAGCAACTTCCATTCAAATGTCGATACTGCCACGAATACGAACACTTCGCAAGATATTGTAAGAAGAAAAATGAGGAATCTACTAAGAAAGAAAAAGGAGAGCAATGGAAACAAGTTAAAAAAGCAGCAAACAATATGCAAAGCAACAAAAACAAAGGCAAGGAGATACGGAGGAAAACAGGACAAGAAACGGAAAGCCGACAAAACGTTGGGAGCAAGGAAGGCACCAGCGCAGTGGAGGACAAGAACCCATTCGAATCTCTCACACCACGCACAGAAACCATGGAGAAGGAGCATGAAGATCCATCTCAGCACAAAGACAGTGAAATGCAAGATCCAGGTAACACATCTAACCCGAATCCAAGCAATAGCACCTACCCTTCATATGCAGACATAATCAAGCAGAAAAAGAAAAAGACAGAATACGCCGGCTCATCGGATGATGAAGAAATACCATCCAAGCGAGTGGGAAGGAGATCAAACAAAGAGGTAAGGGAAGAAGAATCAGAAAAGAAAAAAACCCTAGGAAGTCAAGCTACCTTAGAAATGACTCTCGGAGAAACATCAGGCCAAGGGCATCCAAGGGAGGAGGCCCCACACCAAGAAGTTGTAAATGATGAACCTGAACTTGGTATCCTAGAACTGCAGGGGTCTGGGTAATCGCAACAAGGCAAAGGCCATCAAGGATCTAATGAAAATGGAACCCATAGACGTACTCATGCTCCAAGAGACCAAAATAGAAGGGGAGACCCTTCTAAATTCTAGCACCTCTAAATGGAAATTTGACTCAGGGAAGGTAATCAGTGCAAGAGGATCAGCAGGAGGGATAGGTACATTCTGGTCAAAGAACCTATTCACCCTTGGCAAAACACATGAGACTCAACACTGGATATATACAAAACTTTGGCATACAGCAGGCAAAGTCAAATTAGATTTGTTCAATATGTATTTCCCGATGCATTATGAGGAGAAAAATGAATGCTGGAAAACTCTAATAGAATACATAGAGCAATGCAGTCCCACAAATATAATCATACGAGGAGATCTGAATATAATCTTAGACCCAAAAGAAAAGCGAGGAGGATCCTACACAAGAGATCCCTTCCTGCTCACTGTGGAAAATCTAATCCAGTCCTGGGATTTGGTAGACTTCAAACTGGTGAAAGGAACATATACTTGGACAGACAACAGAACAGGGGAACAACACATTTCAGCAAGGTTAGATAGATTCCTCGCTAGCAGTGCTATTATGATGGATAATAGAATGGTCCTCTCCAAGATCCTGCCAAAATTAACATCGGACCACAAACCAATTCTTCTGCACATAAAGGAGGAAGAAGACCTCGGCCCCCTCTCCTTTAGATTCAGCCCTCTCTGGGCCAGAAGAGAGGGGTTTCTTGATACGGTACAAACAACTTGGGAAATAGAAATCTCAGGCTCCCCAAGCTATGTATCGAAGAAAAAAATTAAGAATACCAAAAAGTCACTCAAAGAATGGATAAAGAAAGAAGTCAACACCCCCACCAACCAGAAGAAAGCATACGGTTCCTCTAGAAATGAGGAGGAATTTTGGCGATTAAAATCTCGTAGCCTGTGGCTCAAATCAGGAGAGAGGAATACAACCTATTTCCATAGACAGTACAAGCCGAGGATATCGAGAAATCACATCGCAAAAATTACTACCACCAATGGTCAAGCATGCAGAGGCTTTGAACAGATAAAGGAGGCAGCAGTAAACCATTTTCAGAATCTTCTCAGCGCCGGAAAAGGTGGAAGCGAGGAGGACATGGAAGAATTCC
>APFE031156384.1:1343-13093 GCA_000404065.3 Pinus taeda
AAGGCTCATTTTGGATGATCGTGCTCATGATAGTCAAGTATCCCTGATACCTGTTCGGCTTCTTACTTTCACGAAAGGTTCCTCAGGGTGCAATGTGTCCTTCAGCATCATCAAGTGTCCCCCTAAGCCATGAAGGCCTCTTCCTAGAAGAGGAAGGCTCAGGCGGAGGAGGATCAATAGGATCCATAGGTTCTTCCACATCGAGCATCGTCTCATCTTCTTTTTCCTTTGGTTCCCTGGTGTCAGCATCTTTAGATCCCCTTAGAGTAGGAAGATTGTTTACTTTGCTAAGAGCCATATCTTCGTCAAAAGTGACATCATGGCTAATCTTGACTTCTCTTTGACCAACCACATAGATTCTACAGCCCTTAGTATTTTCGCTATAGCCCACGAAGATTCCTTTCTTTCCAGATGCACCCAATTTATTCCTTTTCTCCTTCGGCACATGAAAATATACAGGGCTTCCAAAATTTCTAAAATGAGATACGTCAAGTTTCTTACCAGTGAACATCTCTTCGGGAGTCTTGGAACCCAATGCTTGATGAGGGCATCGGTTTTGTACGTATACGGCGGTGTTTGCAACTTCAGCCTATAAAAACTTCGGAAGTCTTTGATCATGAGCATAGCACGGACAACTTCCACAATCGTACAGTTCTTCCTTTCCGCCACACCATTCTGCTCAGGAGTATATGGTGTAGTAGCCTCCCTCTTATTGCCAGCCTCATTGCAAAAGTCATGAAACTCATTGGATTCATATTCAATCCCATTATCAGTCCTTAAGGTCTTGATCTTCTTCTCGGTTTGTTTCTCGATCAAGGCTTTGAAGTGTCGAAACCAGGAGAACACTTCATCCTTCTTTTTCAAGAAGTATATCCAAGTCTTGCAAGAATAATCATCTGTAAAAGTGAGGCAATATGAATATCCTCCCAAGGAGTTCACAGGCATCATACCAGATATGACTGAGTGAACCAACTGCAATATATCGAAGGTCTTTCTTTGGCTTGAGGGGAATGGTCCCCTTTTGAGCTTTCCTTCGACACATCTTGGACATACACCTTCTTGTTCTATCCGGAATTCGGGCATCCCTATCACCATTTGTCTCACATCGGGTAGAGCTTTGTAATGAAGGTGAGCAAACCTCTGATGCCATAGTTCGGACTGAAGAGATGTGTCACAAGACATGACACCTAGCAGAATTCCTCCAACCTGATATAATGAAACAACTCGAAACCCAAGAGTGAAGGCATTTTTAATATTCTTTTTCCATACACGTACCTTGCCATCGCTGAAGGCCACCTCGTAGCCCTTGTCTTCCATAGCCGAAATGCACACCAGGTTCTTTTTGAGATCAAGTATATATAATACATCTTGTAGGTGGATTGTATTACCCTGATTCAATTGAAGAGTGACATTTCCTATGCCTTTCACGGGATATTTTATCTCCAAGAACAATTTCCAGGTTGGTTTCCTTCTCTATCAAATTATAGAGAGCTTCTTTGTAACCAGTGAAGTGCCTTAAGGCACCACTATCAATAAGCCAATTTCCCAGCGAGTCCGGGGGAGCAGAGGTAGATAGAGCTGCTGGTATATAATATTCATCTTGCTTGTTGTTAACGGTGTTAGATTCATACCTGGAATTTCTTGCCTTCTTGAATGGTTGTCCTCTTCCTTGATTTCCGACACTTCTTTTGCCTTTGCCATTAGAATTGCCATGAGAGGGATTTTGATCATCGTCCTGGTGTGAGTCCCTTTTATTAGGGCACTCCCTTGCATAGTGACCTATTTTATTGCAATTATAACATCATCCTTTTCTTCCACCCTTTGGTCCAGCCTTTCCTTTGAATTTAGCCCCGGAATTGTTTCTTCTTTTAGCATGAGAAGAAAAGGCAATGGGATGACCTTTAAGTATGGGCATTTCTTGCTCTTCCATCCTTGTTTCTTCTTGAATGCATCTTGCCATTAATTCCTCAAATCCAGGAATTACATTATTGTTTAGAAGAGTAGTCCTGAATATATACCATTCAGATGGTAGTCCTTCAAGAGTTGTGAGTGTCATTTCCCTGTCAGGAATTACTTCCCCAATAGATAGGAGATCGTTCTTGATCTCGGTGATCCTTAAGAAATATGCTTGCATACTTTCATCTTTGCCCTTCTTAATTTCCTTCAGCTTATTTCTAAGAAACAAGACTTGATTTGCATCATTAACTTTAAATAAACTCACCAGTCCATCGTAGATTTCCTTGGAGGTGTTCAGCTCGAAAACATAGGCCACCAAATATTTTTCGATCAAGTCCCGGATGATCTTCCTTGCTTTGACTTCTCCCTTGGTCCATTTGTTCCTAGCAGCAGCGAATGCATTTGATGGAGGCTCAACAATTCCGCCTCTCACATGGTCCAATACTTCTTGCTCTTCTAATGTTAGAGTGAGAGACATCTTCCATCCGTGATAGTCAGACTTCTCACGGAATTTGTCTTCAGCAAGGAAGTGTATTGAGGACCCCATGTTTTAAGACTGTCTGCCAATCCTTCTCTTCCATGATTGCTCTTGCTCTTGCTTGGGCTTTGTCTTCACCTCAGCTCTCATACCATGTTAAAGTATGGTATGTTCTATGCTTAGAGCAATTTTACTTATTTTTCTTTTTATTAGCCATAGATTAGGAATCACATATACATTAAGTAAAGTGCAAATAGAACATTAAATGATCAACCGAAAACAAGCCAAGATAAGAGACACGAGATGTGGCAGCTAGCCAGGGACAAACCCCAATTTGGGGAAACACTTTGATCAAATCTTCTTTTATCTTCAATAGTTCAGCAGAGAGAAATAGTACAAACTCTGAATTTTGTAATTTTATATCAGCAATAGCAAACCCTAGATCAACAAAGTCAAACTTGGTCAAACTAGCTGAAATTGACCTCTAAAATACTTGGTCAATTTCTGGTCAACTTGTCCTCGAACAGCCTGAAGAAACAACCCTAGAACAGCCCCAAAATTTCAGTCAAAGTGCAGATTTCTGAAGTTAACTGTAGCCCTAAACTAAGGCAGTCAATACCGGTCAAACCAGAGGTCAAATCACCTCGATTTTTGTGCCAAAAATTGCTGCATGCCTAGGAGAGGCAACGACACCCAATCCGCACTTCTTGGAAGGTCAACGCTGGTCAACGTTGGTCAAAGATGACTTGTTGTCCTGTTTCTACGTCCTCTTTGCCCTAGGACGTCTTCCTTTTAGCCACACGTGTGAGAAAGAGAGAGAGAGACTCTTTCTACGCAGTAGGGAGAGAGAGATGTGTATGAGTGTGAAGTGTCCAAATTAGGAGAATACTCCTTGTATTTATATGCAAAACATTGAGGTTGAATAGACATGACTGTTGGGCTTCTGAGCCTACATAAGTTGCTGGCCAACTTGACAATTTGTCCATAATCAAAATAAATTCATATCTTCATAAATACTTATCAAAATCGGATGATCTTTAGATCAAACCTACACCTCTTGACAAGAGGAATCTAAGAAAAATATCAGCAACCATTAATAAGGTGACCCACATGAAGTTTGGCCCTAGTTGCCAATTTTAACTGATACCCATCTATTGATTGCATTCAAGGGATAGCTATTTGGCACATGTGGTTTCCAGTGGTCATCAGTACTACACAGTGGCAAGAACAAGGAAATTTAGCATGCATCAGATTAGTTCATGATATATGGAGCCTATATATTGATTGCATGCAGGGACTAGAGACGAGGCACAAATGGATTCCAGCAGTTGTCAGGTCTATGCCGCAGTAGGTCTGGCTATGGGATCTACGGATTCAGTTGGTTGATAGATCACTTTGTCTCGTGATGAGCAGAGTCATGGCAGAGAGTGATCTAGTTCACTCTTGGGTTGACACATGGGGGTTCGTGGAGGCTTTCATCATATGGCGAGGAAGGCTTTCCCTGTTGCTGCACAAGTTCGGGGTTAGCTTTGGATGGGCAGGATTTGGCATCATGGAGATGCCTAGGCAAGATGTATTTGGCCTTTATCAGTATTTCACCATCGGGTTCCAAGAGAGGAGGATACGGTATGCGCACAATGCGCAGTTAGTTGTAATCAAAGTAACACAACATTGACATGGTGGCATCTCTTTGAGATTAGCATGGGACCCTGGTATCGAAGGATTCATTTATGACATGATGGTGCATGGATTTAGGGTGACTTAGTGTCACATTTGGGACCCCGGTATTGTTTACAGTGACAGTTTGGGTGAACAAAGAGAGGGAGCGCTTGTTCAAGCATTGCTTGAGGACAAGCAATTTTTGGCGGGAAGGACTGTAATATCCCCAATTTTGTGAGCATGGGAGTCACTAAGGAATTTTGTCCAATTTCAGTAATATTAATTAAAAAGGGGCAAATAGTATTGGAGAAAGGTGGCTAGTATTATTTTATTGGAGAATAGTGGCAAATTATTATTTTATTAAATGGTGGCAAAGATAACTTAGTGGAAAATGGCCCTAGCCAATAAAATAATATTAAAAAAAAGGAGTCTAGAGGCACGAGGAGAAATTATAAGAGGATGGACTCATTATGCGGATTGTAATTTTGACTATTACACTTAACACTTCATCTTCTCTTGGCACTGTTTAGTGCAAGGGTAGAGCGTTGTTTAGCACAGGGATTACAAGAGGGATTCCACCCATCTTCGGACGACTTCGAGTGCCTCCCTAGTTGGGAATTTAGAGAGTCCATTGTTGGGCTTTCATAGAGCTTCATCAACAACAATATTCCCATCTCTGCGTCTTTCCTGGACGTAGAGGCAATTTGAGTTATTCATTGTGGTCCAGCATACAACGAGTTGGAGTCTAGGTTATTTGCAAGAGGATTTTCCTAGTTGGGGCCGAGAATTTTGTTGTGATTTTGTAGGGCTAGAGAGCAAAAAATATGAATTCTCTTTATTTGGAAGTGCATAGGGGTTCCTGGCTTTAGCTCGAACAAGGGAAGTAGGCAGAAGAATTATGGAGAGCTAAGGGTTGGAGATAGGAGGTAAGTGCAGGATTATCTGGAGTTGGGAAATTTTTTGCGTGATAGATTTGGGCATAATTCAGTACTATGAAACTGTGGGCATTTTTTGCCCAGATTGGGCGATTTGCACTTGTTGGGGCTTGGGGGTCACTGGGAGTCAGTGGATTCAGCCCAAACACTTTCTGGGTTTTTATGGGTTTAGTGAGAGGAGTTCGATGCTAATTTTGCAAAATTTTATGTGCAGTATTTCTAGCGAAAATTAGTGCTTCAGTCAGCAGACAACAACAAAAATTATTGGAGAAGGGTGCAGTTTACTCTAGGACCATTTCCACTAATTGGGTCCGTTAGGTGTTTCTGGGTTTGGTTGGGCGTATTAAAAAGAGGTGCCAACTAAAATTTCATAACTTTTTTAGCACATCTGAGGCTAGTATATCCATTTCCCTTCAGCAACAACGTCCAAATTTTCCAAGGCAGCACAAAGATTTTCTGGGTTGGGTCATTGCAGCTTGTGGGCGTCTTACTCCCACCTAAGTTTTCCATTGCTTGCTATAGCAAGCTAAGGTGCCATTGTTCCACTCATTTTGTACCTAATTTCTTTCATAATTAATAAATGACTTAGCTTCCAGTTATTTTTCCTTGTACATAATTGTAATTTGTGGATGTGTTAAATTCACTTCTTCATAGTGCATGCTTATGTTTACACTCAATATTTCCATTTAGGAATATTACAATGACCAACAAAGAAACAATAGGATATGAAAGAGGCAAGCTAGGGTTAAGTAAGAAATAGTTTTGAACGGCTGAAAATGCATATGATAGTGATAGATACCAAGAAATCAGCCCTAATTTTAGGGTCAAAATATGCAATTAATGTTAGATTTTTCCTTCTAGTATTTATTAAAACCAATCCCTTCAATAGAGAAATAACATATGGACATAAAATTGCTCAAAATGATTTTAAGCTAACCCTAACCCTAGTTACGATAAGATTAAAAAAGAAAGAGAAATTTATAATGAAAAACATTTAGTAGACTAGTGTCTTTATTTGGTTTGGAAATGGAGTAAATTAGGGCAAGTTCAATCATAGAGGACCTTGGATGAAGAGGGTGGAAGAATGAATTTCCTCACTTAGAAACCCTAGAGACTCTTTATATGGGAATTTTAATTTGAAAGGATGCATGAACCAAGTTCATTTGATGAATTTTTGCAAGCCAAATTTTACATACCATAGAAAATCAAGATTTCAAGAAAAAATATTGCACGTTTTAATATGGCACACATAGAAACCCTAATTTCAAAAATATAGCATGCAAAATGAAAGATAAGAGATTAAATTTGCACAATTCCAACAAGAATCACTTCAATCAATCCCGAAAGCCTCTCCATACAAAAATATCCATCCCAATAACATTCACTCCACAAATGATCACATAACATCCAATTACAAAGAAAAAAGCTAGTGCACATTCCTTTAGAGAAGAAGAATTGAGGGAATGATGATTATGAATAATGACAAGTGAATTCCCTCTTTGAAGCTTCCAACTAGATCAAGGGTCACAAGTCGACTTTAAGATAACTCAAAAACATAATAAAAATGCTAAAATAAACCACACATGTCGAAACAAAGATTTTGCACAATACCGTCATCCTCCAAGAATGATCAATCTCTATTAAGCAAATGATGAGATGGTCCATGCGTGCTCCTCACTCCAAGAAGTCATCAAAGTGCATGGGTACATCTCCAAATGGAACTTCCTGTTGATTTCTGGTAGCATCGGATGTGCTCTAAGTCTCAAAATTTGCAAGGAGGCTTAGACACATGCATTCTCCAATACCCAGATATCGTTTTGGGAAATTCTATTGAAATTTCTAAGTCTGACACATTAGAAATCCCTACTGCATTATCTGGTTTAATTTCTCCTACTTGTCCATTCCATTAACAAGTTATTTATAAATATAAATACTAAAATAAACACAAATGCAGCCTTAACTCATGTACAGATCAACAACCGAAATAACTAAGACAAACACACAAGGGACACCGTTATGTTTGGACAATCGTCCCCGGAAAAACCCAATGAGGGAAAACTGGTGCAGTAGTTCTGAGGGTTTTATTATTATGCATATTCTTAAGTACAACTAGGGTGCCAGAAATGGCTCACCCAACAAAGATTGTTACACGGCAGTAATACCTCTTCTCGGAGATAGATATTCAGCCTCTCAACTCTAGTCTGCGCCACGAAAATCCTTCTGGCGATTCCTCTTGGCCCTGCGTCAGCTCTGATAGCTTCAACGTAGGGTCTGCGTCAACTCTTGGCCCCTCTACATCACCCACGTAAGCCTCTCTGCCTCTGCGTCAACCTCTTCAGTCTCTGCGCTGACCCTTTGGCACTATCCATGCCTCTCTACTATGTACTCACTGCCCCTCTCTGCAACAAACCACTAGCTCGAATTTTCTCATCAAGCCCCGCTCCAAAAAATCGAACTGACTGATCAGTTTGGTGTATCTCCAACTGACCCTCAAGCCTCCTCTTATACTTTTCCTGTTGAGTCTTCAACGATCGAGATTAAGTCTCTAATCAACGGCTAAGATTAGATTTGGCTTGATCCATGTCATTTCGATTATCCTCACCCAGTTTTATATATATTTTTTTTTAAACACGATCGATTACTATTATATTATAAAAAACTTCAGCAGAGGAACAAGTCCTGTTACATATATTGGAGGAAGCGAAGCTGAATGGATCCAAAATGGGCACGCAGTGCCTTGATCCAATTTGCTAGACTTGAGATTTAAGACTTGGAAGATATAACGGCTATATTGTCGTATGAACTGTCCTAGGAGCAAGCAGTATTTACAGAGCATAAGAAGGTTTACATAAACTGATTTACTGAATCATCGGGCGGTGGCTCTTTTTTGTCATTGTTCTTTGTAGGGGCCTCCCCTTGCATGCTTTGGATCATAGTTTTTATTTGGTTGATGGCTTCTTCCAGGTGATTGCACTTCTCTTTTAGGCTTTCTATTTCCGCCCTCTGTTTTTCCAGCTTTTTTCTCTTGGATTTGCTATCTACCTGATCTTCTTTTTAAGGTCGTTGAAGTGCTTTACAAAGCGGGCAATCATGAAGCAGTGCGCTTTACAAAGGGTGCATCTGCTGTTGGTAATGACACGGTCGAGAGGATTTTCAGACATTGGAGGTGAGCCTTGAATAGTCTTGGAAATCTTGAAGTAGAGCTTAAAAGAAATGCTACAGAGAAGAGAGGAGCGGTTGACAGAGGTTTTGGAGGGAGAAAACTGGCGGATCAAATGAATGGGAGAGGAGCAGATCAAAGGAAGGCACGAGGCTCCACAGAGAGAGGACGGGAAGCAGGGGGAAGCAGGGTCGGGGGGAACAACTTCTGCGGAAGAGAACAGAGAAGATGACGGGAGGATGGAGACAAATATGCAGAGAAACTGAGAATTGAGAAGCGGTGGTTGACGAGGATGAGAAAATCTTATTCAAATAGACAAACAACCTGTTAGAGAGAAAGAAAATACAATCCGGAAAGACATCATCAGTACCACGCCAGGCCGAGTTTGAAGAGCTTTTGCGACTAGGGAGCACTGAGAGCAACCTAGACCGACTGTTACTCGAGCTTTTGGCCACCTGAGACAATCTGTAGGGGGCACAACTAAAGCACAAGCCTTTTTCAAGATGGCAAAGCAAGACTGAAGCACTGAACTGGCTAAACTAAGGCACCTCGTGCTGTAGATAAGCCAACTCAGGTAACGGGGCCTCTAAATGCGGATCAGGCTGCTCAGAGATTTTCCTGTCCCATATGTCTTTTCAAGTATTTCTTGAGCAGCCTCTGAGGATTGTGAGATGACTGGTGCCTAACTTCTGGTTTCTTTTGTCATGAGACTTTTCCCAATCCATACTCCAGTACAGATTTTCCATAGACCTGTAGATTTCATTGACAGTGCTTTTGATGTGCTGATGGACATTGTCAGAGGGGAGGGAATCAGTTGTCCAATTGTGAGAGTTAAGGGGAGATGCGGAATTTTTATTGAGGTGACTGTTGTAGTCTTGGGTCATGAGCTCGACTGAGGAGAGAACCAACTTATGGAATTGGTTTGTCATAAGTGTGTTCATTCTCACGGACCTGTCCTGTGGGTCTATTGACTGCACTGTTTGCTAGAGAATCCGCCTTGCTGTTGTGATTTCTCAAGACATGCTTGTATTGGATGTTCCCCAGCTGATTTGAATTATCCTTGATCCTGTGCTTGATTCTGTTGAGGGCCTGTTTTTTAAAATCTCCCCCTGAGGCCATAGCTGCAATCACAATTGCCGAATCGCCAATTATGACTGGGTTTTTGGCTTGCAATTTTTTCAGGATGCTGGTATCTAGAAGAAGGCTATAGGCTTCTGCCATATTGTTCGTCATGTTTCCCAATCCCCATTCATAAGTGGTGATAACTTGTGCAATTTAATCTGTGATTATTCCCCCTGCCCCTGCTTAACCAAGGTTGTTTTTGGATGCGCCATCGAACTGGAGAGTGAATTCCTTTTGCTCTTGTAATCATTGTTCTATGTCTTCTTGAGATCCCCTGAGTTTCCAATTTTTTCCCCTTACCTGCATTTGTTGGAGACTACTTATTCTTGGAATAGACCAACTAGAATTTATTGTACCATTCTTCCTCTTCCTTCTGCCAATTGGAGTGATCAGTTTTTGTAACAATATTGGCACTTAGCATTTCTGCAACTAGGCCCAAAGTTTTGGCCAGAGTGAGCGTTGGGTTTGGTTTTTGGTTTTTAAAGATGTGGTTGTTCCTAAAGAGCCATATTTGCCAACAGAGAGCAGAAGGGATACATTTCCATAGGCGAGTGATAGTGGATTTGCCTTTTCTTGCATGGGGGTAGCTTTTCTCCCAGTTTCTGTTGAGGGTTGTGAGCTGATTGAAGGTTTCTCTGGGAGGCCTCAGAGGGCTGGTAATTTGATTCCAGCAATGTTGAGCAAAAGGGAAATCTAGGAAAAGATGTTGACTGCTCTCCTCCCCGAGCAGCAGAGGCAGCAGATTGAGGGACCATGAAACCCTTTTTTTAGATTTTCGGCAGTGAGGATCTTCCCTTTGAGATGGGTCCACGCAAAAAATTTAATCTTTGGGAGGCATTCGGTATTCCACACTACTGACCGAAGATTCCAGTTATCTAGATTGTTGCTAGATTGGAGGAGTTTATACCCATCCTTTACAGTGAACTGACCTCCGCTAGGATCCCAGATGAAGTTGTCATGAACAAATTTGTTTAAAGGAGCTATTCCCATCAGCGTTTTCTTGAGGTCTGCCCATTGATTATTGAGGTGGTTTGGGAGGGGGAGATCCCTCCAAGTAGACCAACTATTGTGATCCCAAACCGAGATATCAAATAAGGAATGTAAGTTTTTGGCCTCCATCCATAAATTCAGGGGTCTGAACTGCTGGAGGAGGTTTCTTGGCTCTGATCCCATGATTTTATCAGTGCAGAGATTTATTTCCTTTTCATTTCCAGGTGACTTTGAGATATGATTTTTGATTTGGGGGATGACTTTTTTAATAAATCTCCAAACCGGAGTGCATGGTCTTTCCACAATCAAATCATTGAGAACCTTGGAGTGCTGCCCATTGAGGTATTTTCGTTTGAGGGCCTCAACCCACCAGTTGCCTTTTTCCATTAGCATTCTCCATACCAGTTTGAAGCCCATCGCTTTATTGGTAAGGCTTGGAATTTTGATTGCTATGCCTCCTTTTTCGAAAGGGAGGATTACCTGATCCCAAAGGACCAAACTGAATTTTTTTGTATATTTGTTTCCCTCCCTACAGAGAAAGCCACTCATGATTAACTCCAAATGTTTGTGTATACTAGCTGGGGCCAGAGTGACAGCATATTGATAAATAGGGAGGGCTAAGAGGAGAGCCTTTATGAGGGTGGTCCTGCCCGCAAGATTTAGCCACGACAGCCCCCAACTCTGGAGAAGCCCTCTCATTTTTTCAATCTGCTTATTCCAAATCTCAGACTTGACAACTTCTTTTGCCAAGGGAAGGCCAAGATATGAAAAGTGGCTCCAGTTTCTTTGAACTGGGATGTCCATGATTAGAGAGATTCTTTGCATGACTTGGAGAGAGACATTCCAAGTGTATATTCTACACTTATTGTTGTTTAGCAGTGCCCCTGAGACAGCCAGGAAGGAGTCCAGGATTCTCTTAAATCTCCTTGCAATTAAGTTTGAGGCTCCACCTATTAAGAGTGTGTCATCAACAAAGAGCGAGTGGTTTATTTCTTTGATTCCTCTCGCTATGTTGATCCCTGCTATCTCCTTTTGCTTCCTTAGATTTTTCAGGTGTATGCTTAAGGTTTCTGCCATGATGATGCAGAGGAAGGGTGAGAGGGGGCAGCCTTGTCTCAATCCTCTAGAGCTTCGGAAGTAGCGACTGGGCCTGCCATTGATTAGGGGGGATGTCCAAGGATTTGAAATAAATTCCATAATGATGCTTATGAATTTGTTGGATATTCCAAACTTCTGGAGGATAGCAGCTAAGAATTGACCCTGTCAAAGGCATTTGCCATGTCAAGCTGTAAAGTTTTGTAGATGTTCTATGCTAAGAGCAATTTCACTTTTCACAAAGCAATCATACAAGTAGTTAAGCAAAATGCAGATAGAACATATAAGCAGATCTTACAGAAGACAAATCAGAAACAGGAAAAATGTGTGTTCGTTTCGGCGGTCAACAGGATGC
>APFE031156384.1:14577-27251 GCA_000404065.3 Pinus taeda
GAGCCTACATTACAAAACTGGCTGACCTTGCACATATAATTTAGTAAGAATAATAAATTCAAAATATAAGTTCTGCTCATCGGATTAAGACTATTTTTATATGGATTTTACACCTCTCTGAAAGAGGAATCCAACAAAAATATTAGCCTCTTAATCTGATCATCAGAACATGGAGTTTGGACCTAGTTGTCCAAATTTAACACAAGCTTTATGACCATACCTCTTTCCTTTCTATGGAAACTGCTGTGAATTGCTTCTTGGATTAGAATGACATTGTCCGTTATTTGTCTTTTAGGAATGAATCCTCCTTGGTTCTTTGAGATAAGGGAGGGCAGAAGCTTTTTTAGTCTATTTGCCAGGATTTTGGTAACTATTTTATAGGAGACATTGCAGAGAGAAATGGGTCTGAAGCGATCAAAGGAGAGGGGGTTGGGATCCTTGGGGATAAGCGCCAAATGGGAGGTTATAGTGTTTTCACCCATCTTGGTCTTTTTGAAGATGTTTTTGACCATCCTTACGAAGTCTTTCTTTATAATATCCCAGTGAGTTCGGTAGAAAGCTGATGTGAAGCCGTCAGGTCCGGGGGCCTTGTCTGGCTGCATGCTGAACACGGCTTCTCTTATTTCTTCCTCCGAGACATCCTAATCCAGCTCATTGTTTTGATGCTCATTGATTTTACAATCTACTGGTTGCAGAAAGTCCACGCTGTCCATATACTGGGGGTCTGCAGATAAGAGGATTTTGAAGTGATTGTGGGCAGCTTCTTTGATTTCCTCTTGCTCTCTTAATTCTTTACCCTCAGCAGTGATTTTATCTATTTGATTTCCCGCTCTTCTGAGCTTGAGGTTATTATGGAAGAAAGAAGTGTTTTTATCTCCCGCGCTGAGCCAGAGACACCTCGATTTCTGTCTCAGCTCCTCTTCCTCTTCCCTGTTCTGCCTATATAGTTCCCTGAACATTTCATTTTCCTGTAAATGCTCTTCCTTTGAGATTTGTTGGTCCTCCTTTTCCTGATTCCATTTTTCCAATTTTCTGTGTAGCTCGATTCTTTTGTTTTTCTCTGAAATTGCATTCTCTTTTGCCCACTTTTTGATTGCCGCTCTTAGGGATTTTAGTTTGGATTCCCAGACATAGTGAGGGGAGCCAATGACCTCCGTCTCCCAGCTTTCTTTGATGATCTTGTGGAAGTCCTCCTTACTATCCCAAATTTTATTGTATTTGAACGGGATTGGGCCGAGATTTCCTATTCTGTCTAGTATCAAGACCACAGGCTTGTGATCTGATGCTGTGGCATGGACGATTTTACTTTTTATTGAGGAGAAACCTGCAGCTATTCTTTCATGGATCAAGATCCTATCAAGTCTCTCTTTGATGTTATGAGTTCTTGCTCTCTTATTGCTCCATGTAAATTTACCATTGCAAGGAGGGATGTCAATGAGTTTGTGAGTTTCTATTATTGTTTCCAGAGCCTCTCTTGAAGGGTCAGCAAGGAATTTCCCTCCTATTTTTTCTTCTATGTTCCTTATTAAGTTCAAGTCGCCACCCAAAACTGTGTTCCTATTTTGACATTCTTGCAGCTTTGAATTGATAGATTCCCAACAGTATGCTTTATCCCTATAGTGATTTGGAGCATAGATGTTAAGCACGGTAAATTCTTCTTTCGTGGTTTTATTTTTGAGGTCAGTTTTGACCCACCAGTAGGTTGTGTTTTGTCTGATGAGGTCCCATTTTCTCTTGTTCCACAATGTACCTATTCCTCTTGAGGCGCCCAATGAATCTGTTGTTGTTCCTGCAAAGCTTTTGTATCTTTTTGTAAATGTTTGAAAGTCTTGGTTGGACATTTTGGTCTCTTGGATTAGGAAAAAATCTGGCTGCTCATGACTGATTAAATCCCGGGCTGTGTTGGATTTTAGAGAGGAGCCCAGGCCCCTACTATTCCAAGAGACCAATATCATTACTTACTGGTTTTTTGGTGAGCCCCGCTCTTCTCCTTTGTCTTCTCCCTGCTTCCTTTTTGTTTGTCCAAGAAAGAGTCCATCGGTTGTTGTGTGCCCGTGGCCATTTCTTTAGCTGTTGTTTCATCTCTTATTTCTTTATTTGATTTCCTACCTGCTTTTTTCGGTGGGTTTGAGGTGTAGCTTGCTTCTTTGAGTTTGTTTCTTGTTAGGATACGCTCTATGGTAGGGGGTGGGGAGGGGAGGGTCTGAGAAGGGGAAGGAATGACTGCTAGAGTAGTGGCTGAGGGAGAGGAAGGGGGGGAGGAAGGGTCTTCGTCCACCAGGGATTCAAAGGGATTGGAGGAGAGGGAGGGGAATGCTGAGTCAAGATGGTAGGAGGGGGAAGGGGAGCCAGCTTGGGGTTCCGGGGGGGCTTAGGTTTAGGGCCAGACTGAATGGGGTTTGATTTTTTTTTTTACTTGCTCCCATGCGCCTTCGCTAGCTTCAGCATTTTAATTTGTTTCATTTAATTTTAGCTTACTACACCTATTAGCAAAATGACCATATTCATGGCATACCTTACCTTTGAACGGGATTTGTTCATAGTCCAGCTGTTGAATATGGGTCCATTGGTCCACTTTGATCTTGATAGCTTCCGGTAGGCCTTTTCCTAAGTCGACTTCAACACAGATCCTTGCACAGGCATGCATATTATCCTTTGGTTCACATCTGTCAATATATTTTCCCACAGCGTTCCCAATAGCTTTAACCAATTCATCCCCCCAACAATGTAGAGGGAGGTGAGGCAGGCAAACCCACATCGGAACAACATTTGGGATATCCATTTCCGGATCGAAGTCAGGGGACCATCTGTTCAGGTAAAGACCTCTTGAGTTCATGAAGTAGGGATCATTTCTAAAGATGAGGTTCCGGTCTTCTTTGGTTTCAAAGAGGAAAGTGTAGTAGCCCCTTCCACAGAATCTTATGGCGATTTTCCCTTGAATGTTCGCGTTCCAGTTACGCTCCACCCATTTCTGAACCGCTATGGGAGATGGCTAGAGACCAGTAAACTATCCTACCAAACCTCTCTCAGCCAAAGAGATCGCTGCCTTCCTTGGGAGATTGGGAGGAAGAGAGATTTCTGGAATGTCAGCCAGTTTCTTAACAAACTTTGATGTTGTAGGACGGATTCTTAAGGAAGTATTTTCTGAGATGAGGGAAGCAAAAATTTCCGCCTGTTCTTCATTGTCTTACTGCTGGGAGGGATCAAACCCAGCCATGAGTGAAGCAGAGGGAGGCCAGTCACGACACTGACCAAAGGAGGGCGCGGACTGAAAGCAGGAAAGGATATGGAGGGAGATGGCGGCCCCACGCTGGGGCTGCCAAGCAGGGAGCCTGCGGAGGTCCACAGGAGGCGAAAAGCGAAGGACGAAAGCACTAAAAAACCAAGGCGGGGGCCAGCAGCCAAAGGATCGAGCAGGAGAGGGCCCAGCAGCAGGGGCTGCTAGGCGGGAGGCCTGTCGAGGGCCGCAAAAGGCAGGGATGCAGAGCGCGGGAGCTCCAGTTTCAAATCAACTCCTCTCCAGAGCAAAAAGTGAAGATCATGATATTCTCTATGCCTCTTGCATTGCCAATAAAATCAATGAGCAATTCATCCTCACCCAGTTTTATATTAATACTCATTAATATTTTAATTTTCCTAAGTTTAGACTTAAGAACACATTAAAAATATTAATTATTTTAATATCTCCCCAACTGGGTGGAATTTCCCCAAACCATTTATGGGTCTTGGAGATCTTATTTGCCTTAGCCTCTCCACCAATTTTCATGGCTAGAGAACATCCGATGCTACCACAAATCAACAAATTCCACACGGAGACAGTTTTTTTTTTCCCCTGGAAAAATCCGTAATTTTTCATTATATTGGAAAAATTACATATTGTAGATGCTTTACGCATATGCGATTCCCACTGTATATATGACAGTGTTCCATATTTACATAAATATTGTGCAGTGCACTATGGATTCTTCAAAATTTTAAAACTGTTTACAGATTGCCATAGGGCTGATATCAAAACACAGTATCATAAAATATTACATTGTCTGTTCATCATGTATAAACATTATCTGTCAATCAAAAAACAAAAATTATGTGTAGCATGTTAAGATCCTGGTGCGAGCTGATATCCTTGGTCTATGTAAGGCCGGTGAAAGTATCTGAATTCGTTCCGTTCTTTCACCTCCGTGACCTCCCATAAGCCTCTGTCCATCAGCGCGGCCTCCTTGGATAATTTGTCAGCGAGGCCATTATGTTCCCTGTATATGTGAGAACAAGAGATGTTATTAAAAGCTGCCTTGAACACGAAAACTTCATTTAGTATGATGCTGAGTGTGTGAATGTGACATTCAGATGTGCCATTGAACCAATTAATTACAATTTTTGAATTCCCGAATATATTGATGCTGGTGCAACGGTGATGAAGCGCAAAATGGAGAAGATGTCATAGAGTAATCAGCTCAGCGAAATTATTTGTTCCCGGGCCCAGTCTTGTTTTTACAGAATAATAGTGATGTTCATTTATATACAGCTTGAAGCCTCCCCCGCAGCTTTGATGATTCGCTGCCCCATCAAAGAAAGCCCAAGGGGTATTTTTATCAATGCATGGGGGCGGATGCGGATGGTGTGCCTTTGGGGGCTGAGGGTCCGGGAGCTCCTTGAAGGCCGCGGAGATAGCAGCTTCAATCAGCGGCCAAGCAATAGGTTTGTCTTTGAAAATATTTCGATTTCGAGCCTTCCAAGTCTGCCAAATAACGAGGATCGGTAGGATTGTTAATTTCGCTCCCTTGTGTTTAAGTGCCCAATTGTCCCAAGCTTCGATCAAGTTCGCTCCCTCCCAGATGCTAGTGAAAGAGAGTTGATGTGAGAGGGATCGCCAACACGGAGACAGTTTTATGAAAATAATTAATTATTTTTAATGGGACCCTAAGTCTAAACTTAGAAAATTAAAATAATTAATGGGAATTAATCCACACTGTGGGTGTAACTTCTAGAAGAATGTGGAGATTAAGTCGATATGATCCTAGCCATTGATTAGGATTTAATCTAAGTCGTTGATTGATCAACGAGAGGATTATAAGAGGAGGCTTGATGGGAACTTGAAGAACACACTGAGTGAGTTAAAAGATAGAATTTCTGAAGCAGAGCAGCTGCCGGAGAGAGATTTGAAGTGAGCTTTTGCAGTGAGGGGTAGTGACTATCCGGAAGAAGGAAGTTTTCCTGGAACGAAAAGTACGAGGCAGAGAGAGGGCAGAACAACGTCCAGAGAGAGGTAGACAGTGGCCCATGCAGAGCTGACGTAGTGGCAGCGCAGGCCTTAGAGGGAGATCGAATTCCTGCTGAGGAAATTTAGTTTCAGTAGCCAGGAGCTGGGGTTTGAGACTGGGAGGCAGAGATTCGGATTTTCCAGCCAGCTGAGGGTCCGGAGAAGGAGCAGCGTGATACCTAGCAGGGGTGACGCAGTTCTGCGCAAAGGCTCTAGTTCAGCTTGATCAAACTCAGATTCTCCCAATGACAGGGTGAGAGCACTTCACCATTCGTTTTGTCCAGTTTCTCTCTGTATCGGATTGCTAGTTGAGCATCCAAGAATTGTACTCAGATTTACTGCTGCATAATAATAAAATCCTCAGATTCGTTGCTTCGGTTTTCCTGCATTGGGTTTTTCCGAGGACATTTGCCCAAAAATAACAGTGTTATTGTGTTGTATTTTCTTTCTTGCCCAGTCTCTTGTTTCCGCATATAAATTAATTAAGTGAAGGTTGCAGTGTATGCATTTCAATATTTGTCGTAGGAAACTGCAAATAACTTGTTCATGTAAATCTAACAAGTAGGAGAAATATCATCAGTTGTTGCAGTAGGGATTCCGGTTTAGGATTTTTCACATGATATCAGAGCTGTAGGTAGAACAAGAAGAGCAGTGCCAGATAACCCAACATTGCGCAGAAGAGGGAGATTGAAAAGCTGCAGGAGGTAGCAGTTCGAAACACCAGAGGGTTTGTGCAGTTCTTAGCCAGAGGGCTGAAATTTTGAGGCAGTCTCTCTCTGAGTGAGTCGACGGAGAGAAGGGCTTCCAGATTGAATTTTTTCCAGGGCAAAGGGAGCAGCGCTAAAGCCTCAGCGTGAGGAGAAGCTAGTGGGACGCAGATTTTTCTGCTGGCAGTTTGTTGAGCAGAAAATCGTCAGAAGAGAAAGGAGAAGCACAGTTGAGGGAATTTCTTCGTCAGAGAATTCCTAGCCAAGGAATTTGAATTCTCTAGAGCTAAGCAGCAGCAAGAGGCAGCAATTTTACTAGCTCCAGCAGGGAGTGCATAGGCTAGCCCAGTAGCACCGCAGAGGAGGGAGGAGATTTTTGACATTTGTGGCAGAAATGGCAACCGGTGGCTTGAGGGATTAGGACACGTTGGATGGGGCATCCGACTACGTCATTTGGAAGGCAATAATGTCGTTCCTTCTAGATGAGCATGCCCTCAAGACATATGTCGACAGTATGGTGGTTGTCCCTGCACATGCGGATCCGTTGAAGAAATACAAGGCTGAGATGGCGAAGGCGAAAAGAATGATCCTCAACGAAGTGAAGGATCATGTGGTCTATCACATTGCTAATAGAGGGACTGCGCAGGAGATGTGAGACGCTTTGTCTATGTTATATCAGGGATCTTCCGAGCAACAAAAGATGTACCTTGAACAAAAGTTGAGATCTGCTCAGATGCAGAAGGGGGAGCATGTGGATCCATTCCTGACGAAGCTTCAAGAGACCCATGATGAATTGTCTGTTGTGGGGCATACACCTCAAGATTCAAAGTTGGTTACACTGGCACTCAATTCTGTCTCAGATGAGTGGCAAGTCTTTGTCCAGAGTATCTTGGGCAAAGCAGCTTTGCTGAATTGGGATGAGATGTGGGAAGCTCTAAAACAAGAGGAGCTGAGGACAAACTTAGTCAAGGTTAAACTTGACGAAAGAAGCAGCAGCGGGTCAAAGCCCAAGGAGGAGGAGGAGAATGCAGCCCTTGCATCGAAGGGATAGTAGGAGCAACGAAGACGTAAGAAGGACGTAAGATCAAGTGTTTCAGGTGTGGTGAGATGGGTCACTACGCTACACAGTGTCCTCTCAGGAAGAAGGACAAGGATAAGAAACACGATCCGAAGGTTGTGCGTGCAAAGATCAAGGAGAAGGAGTTCGCCATGACAGTCGAGATACCTCCAGGAGGGAGTTGGGCTGATTTAGAGTTGTAGTTCCAAAGAGCTACAGATGGGCAAGATCCTTGAGGAACCCACCTCTCGAATCAATTCTTTGCTACAGGAGCCCAGATCAGAGGTAGCAGGATGGACTAGATCCGGGCTTACCTTTGAAATGTCCTTTAGACCCAAAATTATTTCTCTTTTTGGCATGAGCAGATAAAGCAGTGGGGTTGCCTCTATTTGAAGGCATTTCTTGCTCCACCATTCTTGTCTCTTCTTGAATACATCTCGACATCAATTCTTCAAATCCTGGAATTCGATCATTACTGAGAATAGTGGTTCTAAATATATGCCACTCTGGTGGGAGCCCTCCAAGGGTAGTGATAGTAAGTTCCCTATCAGGAATGACTTCTCCAATCGATAGAAGATCATTCTTGATCTCAATGATCCTTAAGAAGTAGGATTGAATATCCTCGTCCTTGCCCTTCTTCATATCCTTCAACTTATTTTTGAGGAACAAAACTTGATTTGCATCACTAACCTTGAACATGCTTACCAATCTGTCGTAGATCTCCTTGGAGGTGGTCAAGTCGGAGATGTAGTCCACCAGACGCTTGTCAATGGAATATCTGATAATCTTCTTCGCTTTGACTTCACCCTTAGTGTACTTGTTCTTTGTAGCAGTCGGTACATTTGATGGAGTCTCAGGGATTTTACCCTTCACATAGTCCAACACTTCTTTTTCTTCCAATGTCAGATCAAGATACATCTTCCATCCATGACAGTCAAACCTTTCACAGAGCTTGTCTTCAACCAAGAAGTGGGATGAGGAACCCATTGAGCCTTTTGTCCTTTCCAACTGTCTTTGATGATTGCTCTTTTACTCTTGCTTGGGCTTTGTCTTCACCTCAGCTCTGATACCATGTTAATTTTGGTATGTTCTATGCTTAAGAGCAATTCACTTCAAATTTCTTATTAGCCCAATATCAATTTCCAAATTAGCAATCACATCAACTTGATAGTAAAATGCAGATAGAACATAAACATAAACAGTAGAAGACAAGCCAAGACAAGAGGACACAAATGTGGCACCAGCCAGGGACAAACCCCAATGTGGGGAAACCCTTGATCAATTCTTCTTATAATCTTCAATAGTTCAGTAGAGAGAAGAGATAGTACAAATATACAAAACTGATATTTTATGACAGCAACAGTGAACCCTAACCAGCAAAGTCAAAGCTGGTCAAAACGTCAGATTTGACCTCCAATCAACTTGGTCAATAGCCCAGTCAACTCAACCTCCAACGGCAAGGAGAAGCAACCCAAAACAGTCCGAAAATCCCAGTCAAACTTCGGTCAATAGTAGTCAAGCCTGCGGCCAACCCTAGCACAGTCAACACTGGTCAACACAGGGTCAAAGAGAGGTCAAGAAGGTTGTCCAAAATTGCGACCTTGCCAAGGAGAGGCAGCCTAACCCAATCCACAATCAAGAAGAGTCAACACTGGTCAAAACATTGTCGAAAACCCTCTTACCGCTTTGATCAAACTCAGTCAACGCTGCCCTAAATAGAAAATTAGACTTCCTTCTTCGCACGTGTGAGAGAAGCAGCTCTAGAAATGTGTACCCAAACAAGAGAGGAGAGACAAGGATGAATGGATGAGATGATGAAATAATGCCACAAGGTCTCCTCTTATATGCAACGTTGAGGTTAAGTTGGGGGTAAAAGTGATTGTTTTTCTTGCTTGTCGACCTTGACAAATTGTCAATAATATAAATAAATTCATATCTCCATAAATACATGTCGAAATCGGATGATCTTTAGATCAATCCTACACCTCTCAGAGACCCATATGGAGTTTGGCCCTAATTGCCAATTTTAACAAACTACCTTCAAGGCATAGTCCTTGATGTAATTCTTGTCTAAGACTGCCAGGATCCTGGCCTTCCAGATGACGAAATTGGATGCTCCATCCAATTTGTCTTGATCCCTCAATCCAATGACTGCTATCTCTGCTCAAATCAAGTGTAGAACAAGTTCTCTTCTCCCTCTCTTACCGCTGCCCCAGCGAGACTCGGATTTGAATTTTAGCACTAGAAATCCTCTAAGGAACAAGTTCTTTCCAGACTCCCTCTGAGTCCTAATTTCCTTCACGAAAATCCTCCCGCCAAATGTCGAATCACTCCTCTCCAATCCTCCTTTACTGTCGCTCAGCAACCCGGATCTAGATTTCTTTGGCCAAAAATTTGTCAAGGCAGTCACTCCCTCTACCTCGGCTCTATCTCCTCAAACACTATTCTACACCAATAACAACAACATTCCACCAGCACCACAAATTGAAATTGCACTACTTCTCCTGCCTCGGCAACTGACTGACCAGAGCCTCTCAGGCTCTGCGCTGGCCCAGAGAGCTGACGCAATCACTGCGTGAGCTCCTCTGAGGTACTGCGTTATCCTCTACAGGCTCGAAATTCTGACGCAGGCACTGCGTGAGCCTCTGCGTCACTCCTTCAGTTGCTCCTCTGGCTCTGAAACAACGCTGTCACTCGGGACAGCTGCTTCTCTGTAACATTTTTCACTGGATCTCCCAACTAATGGCTTCAGTGTCCTATGATCTGCAATGCTCTGATACCATGTGAAAATTTCTGAATCTACACATCAGAGACCCTACTACAATCACTGGTTTATCATCTCCTACTTGTTTTTACATTCAACAAGTTTATTTAATTATTTAAACACTGATGAAAAACAATACAACAGACTACACTGACATACAGATCATAAACTGAAATAGATATGAGACAAACACACAAGGGACACCGTTATTTTTGGACAACACGTCCGCAGAAAAACCCAATGCGAGAAAACCGGTGCAACAGATAGAGGGTTTATATTATTAAGCAAGTAGAATCTGAGTACATTGTCTCTCACACCGGCTAACCTTTCAGAGAAATCTCAGCAGTAAGACATACGAGGGTTTACCTCATTCTCCAATTCACAACTGATCCACTGAGTGGCCTGACTCCGGAAAGCACTACGAAAATCCCAATGCAATCTCTGCTTGAGCCAGCGTCTTGCCTCTAGGAGACTGCGTCACTCCTTTTGTTGGATAGATTTGCTGGAGGAAGACTGTTGTTTACCCCTCCTGGCTCAAAACCTCACTTCTCCAGCAAAATCTCAAACTTTTGACGATTATCCTGCACTACCATTGCAAGAGACCCTCTTGGCCTGCGTCATCTCTGCGTGAGCCCCTTCCTAGGCTGCATAGGGCCGTAGGCTTCTGCACTGCCTCTCTGATGCTATTTTTGCCTCTCTGCTTGGTAGTGGTTGGCTTTGAACTCCTTTCCGATCCAACTCTCTGCTTCTTCCCCTCTCACTGCAACTCGGATCACTAGTTCGATTTTTTCAGCAAACCACACCCCAGAAAAGTTGAACTGATTTGATCACTTGATGTATCTCCAATTGACCCTCAAGCCTCCTCTTACACTTTTCTTGTTGATGAATTAACGGCCTGTTGACTACTGGAGTAGCACCTGATGATTATGTGAAGACTCCATGCCCAAGGATGATCCAGAGGACACTTGTACCATTAGATGTCATCAGTCAACAGAGTTTTTTAACTCTCCTTGTATCTTCTCATCATCTTTCTTCTTTGTACCCAGATTCCACACCCTGCGGGGAATTGCAATAAGTGATGCTAGTATGATGATTTTCTTGAATTTGTAACAGGCCTAGGATGTGGGACTCGATCAGCAAACGAGTACACCTTGGAGTTTTTTTTTTATCCGGTTAATTATCCCTTCTTTTTCAGAGGCGGATAATTCTCTGGATTTTTTCACTCATTTTTACCCCAAAGCCGAGATGACGGTTTGAAGATTGAGCCCCTGACACATCTTAGTGTCTAGGGTCGATGTATATTACCATACTAGATCACAGAAAAAGTTTCGTGGAATTTGGCTAGGTCTAAGTAAGATTTTTTAATAGTTAAAAATTTCCCGCAAAACGAGATTTTTTAATTATTTTTTATGTAAAGGCATAAATAAGTGGCCTTAGGAGATGTCTGGGGCGTATGACCAGTCGAAATTCATCGTCAGAGGCCCAGCATTCTCCTAGAGCCTACTTTGGGGGTCAAAAAATGACTCAGAGTCCCTCAAAAGCCGATTTTTCAAGTGACAGTGGCAAAAATGAAGAAGAAATTCAAAAAAATGAATAATTGGAAAAATTTATAAATTTTTCCAAAGTCAAAATAAGTCAAATGTTGACATGGAGATTATGCAGAGGATCAAGGGTGATGTGGCAAGCACGTGGGACCCACCAAAAAGGTTTCAAGTCAAAGTCAAAGAAAAGTCAAAGTCAAACAGGCACCACGTGAGTTCATAAGGCAATGGAATTTTTTTTAATTCAAAGGTTGAAGAAATTAAAATATGTTTAGAATTAATGAGTGGGTATGGACCCCACCCCAGCCCACCATTGAAACACGTTGGCAGCCCACTCAAGTTTTAACTTGGATATCTCAGCATAGAAGATACGCAGTCTATACATGAGCTGGCCCACAATGCATTTAACGCATGACTCAGCAATCAAATAATACGCAGCTCATACACATAGCACCCACAGCCCCTCTACGTGGGCATGTTCAGCATATTTAACATGGGCATGATCAGCATAGTTGACGTGGACAGCATATTAACGCTGGCCCACTCAAAATATACGCTGGCCACATCAAAGCTACAGCATTTCAACAGTCAACAGCAAGCACGTGGGTTCAAACAGCATTTAAGTTGGGCAGCATATCAGCATAAATACGCACAGCTACCTACACGCTGGCCCAACAATATTAAACAACAGTTAACAAAGCAACAGCGCACACGCATAGTACAGTCAGCAAGTTAACACGCAGTCAAACAGTGTTACGTGGGCCCAGTCAAAGGTTGCAACACCATTTAACGCAGATTATAACAGCATTCAGGTGGGCAGGTCAGCGTTGAAGTTCATTCAGCCATACGCACAGTTAACTCAGCGTTTACAAAGGTTATCTCCAATTCAAAGGCAGCCAGTTAGAAATCAAACAACAGTCCTCTAAGCCTCTTGTCATTTCATTTTTTCATTGGGATTGTCACTTGTTACACTTGTCATTGTCTCTTGGCATTGGGATCTCCTCCCATTTTCCTATTTATATGAGCCTTGGGCTCTTATTGTAAGAGGATAGAACGAGCTATTGGGCTAGCGGAGACTCTGCCGGATTTTGTACTCAGCTTTCACATAAATAAATAAAAGTCTTTGGGGTTACTAGCTTCTCTTGTGGTGCATGCTTTGGTACATGAGGTATACCTGTGTCGTTTGATATTCATTTGATTTTCATTTGCTATGTAGTTGTGTTTCTTTGTGCATTTGCCTGAAGGCACTATTGTCTAAGGAGGAGAGATTTGCAGCTATCTCAAATCTCCTCTGGGCTTGGTATATTTTGTACACTTGTTGTAGCTTGTCCATTCTCGGTTGAAT
>APFE031156384.1:38114-56672 GCA_000404065.3 Pinus taeda
CATAAATGATAAATCTATTAAAAATTTAAATCATGATTCATAATTCATAACTGAAAGACAACTTACAACTACAAGATAGTAAGATAAACACACTGACAATTGTATTTTTCTCATTAAGTCATCAAATCAAAATGTGTTACATAGGTAGTGTTGGTGCAATGCCAATGGCAAATAGAAATAGAAAATATAAAACAACTACAGGTATACAAGCCTCAAGGCATCAATCAGCGACAGAATCAGCATCACTGTCCCCATGATCATGGTCCCCATTGCTCTCCTCTGCATCCTCCTCCTCCCCTATATCCATATTCGCCTCTGCATCTGCTGGTACGGAGGCTGACCCCTGTAAGTCATCAAATCTAACAGGCTCTAGCACTGGATCATTGAGATCCATGTTGGCCAATGCCAACTCAACAGTGGTGTCCAGACCCATATCATCAGGAAGAGTGTTACTTGGGAGCGGGAGCGAAAGCGGGGAGCGAGAGCAAAAACGGGAGCGGGAGCGACATATTCAGAAGCTCTTGGTTTGGTGCTCTTGATTAAATACGTGTTCCCTACCCTAATACATGACAAAATTCAGTGGAAACATTGCAATCCCCCAATCCTAAAATCCTGAAAAACTGATAAGTCTGCTGGATTTTGAATGAAATCTAAAATTCTACTTTCTCCATATGAAATCCAATGTGGCCGGAACCACTCTCAAACATCCTGAGTCATTTCATGGCAATGTTAAAAATTTAAGTAAAACGATGAAAATGAAGATTAAGGAGAATGTCACTTTTACTTTAAGAATTTAACATTACCATGAATAGCATATCAATACTAGGGCCTAGACTTGATCATGAAGCTGCCAAAATGCTCTACTCCTTGCTGCAACGGCACAAATCACTTGGCAACAGCACAAATCACTTACCAAATGAAAATATTAATGAGCAAACACGCCCTTTTCATACCCGCGCTGAGCTTAGCGAGTCTTGGAAACCAGACACGTGTCCTAAAATCGCGACACGCCCCTGAAAATCGTGACACGCCCTCGGACACGACGTGTCCTGTGATTTGGACACGAATCCGGACCGAATCGTGTCGAATTCGCCAGATTCGGGATTCGCAGGGGGTTTAGGACGAATTCGGTGACTTAGCTCATCGCCCAACCTGTGGTTATCAACTAACGCACCAACCCAATGCTACTGTTGAAAAGTCTCCCCCCTAGTGTGCTTAGTGTCACCCAAATATCTCAGGTGAGCTCCTCGTCCCCCGCTGCTCATGCCTAGAGTGCAGAATGTCGATAGCAAAATCGACTGCACCAGTGAGGGATGTAGAAGAGGGTCAGGCGTTTGAGTGCCTGCAGATACCATCAAGTATCACTCATTTGTGTCCCTGTCGATCCTAGGTGAACTACGCCCAAAGGTATGCCCAGTGTTTCCGTCCAAGGGTCTCCCTAGAGGCAACAGTCCAAGACCTCATTGTGCAGCACTATACACCCCTGCATACCACCGATCATCCCAGTACTCCTGTACATGCCGCTGTACACCGCGGCCTACCCCTATACACCGCTGGACACCCTCGGCTACGGCTATGCCATCCTGTACCGTCCTGTGTCCCACCTGTGTCACTGTACCTATCACGCCCTGCATGTACTCAATGTGATGTGAGGCGCTCCCACCCTCACAGCGTAGTCCAACATACTATGGCACACCCCCATGCGTCTCCATGTCCATTTGCAGAACACTGCTCCACGCTAGATGCTCCTACCCATCCCTGAATGAGATGGCCTAAAGTTGTGCCCATATGCGTCGGCCGACATCCAACCCATATCATTACCTCCACTGTCGCATCACCATACTCTCCGATGAGGGGGCCTCCCCGTCCAAGTCATCCCTCAAGGACCCAAGAAGTGAATCTCCCCAGGTGTCAACAATGATGCCACCACTGCTCTGCTCCTCTGTGACCCACAGAAATGCGAAGAATCCCCAGCTCCATACAAGGCACCGTCAAGTGGCCTGCCAATGCCATCTTGTTAAAATTGGCAACTAGGGCCAAACTTCATGTTGGTCACCTTATTCATGGCTGATTATATTTTTCTTGGATTCTTCTCGTCAAGAGGTGTAAGATTGATCTAAAGATCATCCGATTTCGATAAGTATTTATGGAGATATGAATTTATTTAGATTATGGACTAATTGTCAAAGTTGGCCAACAACTTACGTAGGCTCAGAAGCCCAACAAACGCATCTATTCATCATCAAAGTTTTGCATATAAATACAAAGAGCATTCTCCTCATTTGTACACTTAACTTCTCATCGCACATCTCTCTCTCCTGCGTCGAAAGGTCTCTCTCTAACACATGGGAAGGAAAGACGCAGTTTTCTAGGGTTTACAAGCTGCATATTGAAACTTTGACCAGCGTTGACCAGCATTCTCTCTCTCTCTAACTGCTCAATAGGTGAAGCTGACTCTCCTTGGAAGGCCACATTTTTTGGCACAAGAATCAAGGTGATCCGACCTCCAATTTGACAGATATTGACTGCCCTAGTTTAGGGCTAACGCCGTTGATGCTGCTGATATAAATCAGACTTTTGTACTATTTCTCTCTGCTAAATTATTGAAGATAAAAGAATATTTGATCAAAGGGTTTCCCCATATTGGGGTTTGTCCCTGGCTAGCCACCACATCTTGTGTCTCTTGTCTTGGCTTGTTTTCTGTTGATCGTTTAAATGTTCTATCTGCACTTTACTTAATGTACATGTGATTGCTAATCTATGGATAATAAAAAGAAAGATAAGTAAACTGCTCTAAGCATAGGACATACCATAATTTAACATGGTATCAGAGCTGAGGTGAAGATAAAGCCCAAGCAAGAGCAAGAGCAATCACCGAAGACAAGGCTATCTAAAAAGAACTATGGGGTCCTCAACACACTTCCCTGCTAAAGACAAACTCCGTGAGAAGTCTGACTATCATGGATGGAAGATGTCTCTCGATCTAACATCAGAAGAACAAGAAGTGCTGGACCATGTGAGAGGCGGAGTTGTCGAGCCTCCATCAAATGCATCCGCTGCTGCCAAGAACAAATGGACCAAGGGAGAAGTCAAAGCAAAGAAGATCATCCAGGACTCTATCGACAAGCGCTTGGTGGCCTATGTTTCTGAGCTGAACACCTCCAAGGAAATCTACGATAGACTGGTGAGTTTATTTAAAGTTAATGATGCAAATCAAGTTCGGTTTCTTAGAAATAAGCTGAAGGAAATTAAGAAGGGCAAAGATGAAAATATGCAAGCATATTTCTTAAGGATCACCGAGATCAAGAACGATCTCCTATCTATTGGGGAAGTAATTCCTGACAGGGAAATGGCACTCACAACTCTTGGAGGACTACCATCTGAATGGTATATATTCAGGACTACTCTCCTCAACAATAATGTAATTCCTGGATTTGAGGAATTAATGGCTAGATGCATTCAAGAAGAAGCAAGAGTGGAAGAATAGGAAATGCCCACACTTAAAGGTCATCCCGTTGCCTTTTCTTCTCATGCTAAAAGAAGAAACAATTCCAAGGCTAAATCCAAAAGGAAGGCTAGACCAAAGGGTGGGAAAGGACGATGTTACCATTGCAATAAACCAGGTCATTATGCAAGGGAGTGTCCTGATAAAAGGAACTCACACCGAGATGATGATCAAAATCCCTCTCAAGGCAATCAAAGAAATGGCAGGTCAAATGGCCGAGGTAAAAGGAGTGTTGGAAATCAAGGAAGAGGACAATCATTCAAGAAGGAAAGAAATTCCAGGTATGAATCTAACACTGTTGACAATAAGCAAGATGAGTATTATCTACCAGCTGCTCTATCTACCACTGCTCCCCCAAACTCGCTGGGAAATTGGCTTATTGATAGTGGTGCCTCAAGGCACTTCACTAGTTACAAAGAAGCTCTCTATAATCTAGTAGAGAAAGAAACCAACCTGGAAATTGTTCTTGGAGACAATTCAAAATATCTCGTGAAAGGTGTAGGAAATGTCACTCTTCAATTGAATTAGGGTAATACCATCCACTTACAAGATGTATTATATGTCCCTGATCTCAAAAAGAACCTGGTGTTCATTTCGTCTATGGAAGACAAAGGCTACAAGGTGGCTTTCAGCGATGGCAAGGTACGTGTATGGAAAAAGGACTACAATGATGCTTTTACTCTTGGGTTTCGAGTTGATTCATTATATCAAGTCGGTGGAAATCCACTGGGTGTCATGACTTGTGACACATCTCTTCAGTTCGAACTATGGCATCGGAGGTTTGCTCACCTTCATTATAAAGCTCTCCCTGATGTAAGAAAAATGGTGACCGAGATGCCCGAGTTCAGATTAAAGCAAGAAGGTGTATGTCCAGGATGTGCCGAAGGAAAGCTAAAAAGGGGACCATTCCCCTCAAGCCAAAGCAACACTCCATAGCACCAATTGAAACTCCACCATCCTGCTACTCCTGATCAAGGGCACCCGTAGAAAGGTGATGATCCAAGAGGTGGGCTCCTCAAGGATCCTGCCCATCTGCAGTCCTCCCAACTACAACTCTATATCAGCCCACCTCCCTCCTGGAGCTATATTGGTTGTCATGGCAAACTCCTCCTCGTCAATCTTCGCGACTGCAACCTTGGGATCATACTTCTCATCCATGTCCTTTTTCTTCAAAGGACACTTGGATGCATAGTGGCCCATCTCGCCACATTTGAAGCACTTCACCTTGGAGACGTCCTTCTTTCGTCTCTGTTGCCCCTGTTGTCCCTTCGATGCAAGAGCTACGTTATCCTCTTCCTCCACTTTGGGCTTCGACCCACTGCTGTTGTTGCTGCTCCCGTCAAGTTTGACCAACATCAAGTCTCTCCTTAACTCTTCTTGTTTCAAATTTGCCCACATCTCATCCCAATTTGGCAATGCTGCCCTGCCCAGAATACTCTGGACAAAGATTTTTCAGTCATCTGAGACGGAGTTTAGAGCCAATCTCACTAACTCAGAGTCTTGAGGTGTATGTCCTGCAGTTGACAGCTCATCACGGGTCTCCTTCAGTTTCGTGAGGTACAGATCCACTCGTTCCCCCTTCTCAATTTCTTCTCTAAGTACATCTTCCGTTGCTCAGAAGATCTTTGATACAATGTGGCCAAGGCATCCCACATCTCCTTAGCGGTCCCTTTGCTAGCAACGTGGCACACCACATGATCCTTGACTCCATCCAGAATCATCCTCCTCGCCTTAGCCATCTCAGCTTTGTACTTCTTCAGCGAATCTGCATCGGCTGGGACAACTACAACATTATCAACATACATCTTGAGGGCATCATCTAGAAGGAAAGTCATCCTAGCCTTCCAAGTGTCATAGGTGGGAACCCCGTCCAACTTGTCCTAATCCCTCAAGCCACTGGTTGCCATCTCCTATGAAAATTGTCTAAGAGCTCCCTCTTTCTCCCTACTGCGTAGCTCCTAGGCTGACTTACGCACTCCTTGATGGAGCTGGTAAGTTGCTGCTCCTCTGCTGCTCAGCAATTGAGAAATGTTGATTTCCTTGGCAAGAAATCACTGAGTAAGTATTCCCTCACTATGCTCTACTGCTTCTTTCTTCTGACGTCTTTTCAACTCGTCAAAGTTGCCCATTGAAAAATATGCATCCACCAACTTCTCCTCATGTTGAAGCTCAGCGCTGCTCCCTCTGCCATGACAAAATTTGAACTGGAAGCTCTTTCTCTCCATCAACTCACTCGGAGAGAGACTACCTTGAATTTTTGGCCCTCCGGCTAGAACTGCACAAACCTTTTGGGGTTTCGACTTGCTGCCTCTTGCACCTTTTCGATTTCCCTCTTAGCTCAGCATTGGGATTTCTTGTTCTTCTCTTCTTATCTCACCTGCACTAGCTCTAATACCATGTAAAAATTCCTAAGCCAGAATCCCTACTACAGCAAACTGAGGTTACTTCTCCAACTTGTTTAAATCATGAAAGTTATTTATTGTGTTCTACAGTAAATATCTAAGCAAATACATCTGCAACCTTCACTTAATTTACATATATCCGGAAACAAAATACTAAGAAAGAAAGAAAAATATAACACATAGGACACAGTTATTTTTGGACAAATAGTCCTCGAAAAAACCCAATGCAGGAAAACTGGTGCAGCAGCCCTGAGGGTTTCTTATTATGCAGGAGGAAATTCTGAGTACAATTCTAGGATGCTCAGCTAGCAATCTGATATACAGAGAATACTGAACAAAAGACTGGTGAAATGATCTCACCCTGTCACTGGAGAACCAGTGACTAATCTTGCTGCTCTGGAGGCTCTGCGTCACCCTCTGCATGGCCTTTGTGCAGAATTCCGTCACCCTCTTGGGTATTACGCTGCTTCTCCTTTGGATCCTCTACTGGCTGAGAAATCAACTTTTCTGCCTCCCAGATTCACACCCTAGCTTCCAGCAACTGAACTTCGACTTCCCTCAATAGGAACTCGACTTCCCCTCATTGATTGCACTGCCTCTACGTTAGCACTGCATAGGCTAGCGTCAACCTTCCTCTGGATGTCTTTCTGTTCTCTCTCTGCCTGGTACTCTCCGGAAATTCCTTCTCCCAGATTCTCACCACCCCTATGTTGCAAGATCTCCTCAATCGATTTTCCTCTTGAGAACTTCTCACCTTAGAAAATCGATTTTCTCAATCTCTTTGTCTTTTCCAAATGACCCTCAAGCCCCTTCTTATATCTTCCTGTTGGACAACCAACGACCTAGATTAAAATATAATGAAAGGCTCAGATCGTTTTCACTTTATCTGTGGCTTTTTCTAGAAGTTTCACCCTTGATTAGGTTAATACCCATTAATATTTTAATTTTCCTAAGTTTAGACTTAGGAACCCCATAAAAAATATTAATTGATTTAATAAAATCACTTCTAAGTGGAATTTCCTAAAACGCTTTATGGGTTCTTTGGAATACCTATTCCCAAGCCTCCCTGCAAAATTTGAGGCTTAGAGCACATCCGATGCTACCCCAAATCAACACATATCGGAATTTTCACAGCTTTGTCACATGATGAAATGACTGTTAGTTTTTATAGCATCGAATAGGTGCTCTAGTTTCAATTTGTGTCTAAGAGACTAAGGAACACGAGATCTTCAAAAACCAGAAAAGGTTTCGCAAGATAAGCTTGTGAAATGCCTTAATTAAATTAATTAGCCCTCATTTAAATTTTTCCTAATTCTAACATAGGAAAACTTGTTAATTAATAGTGATTAATTAAGGAAATGTGAGAACGTTCTAGAAACTCACACAGATTGAGTTTGAGATGATCTCAGCCGGTGACGGAGATCTAATCATGGTCATTGGTTCACCAACGAGAGATTATAAGAGTAGGATGATGGGGATGGAAAAGATACATCAAGTGAGTGGGTGATCTAAGAAGATCAAATTTCTTAGAGAGTAGAGATTCAGTGGGAAAGAGAATTCCAGCAAGAGATCAGTAGAAGAGGAAAAGAAGCAACAACAAAGAATTAGGTGGATATTTCTTGTGCCGGAAGAGTCAACTGAGAGATGTGAAAATTCCAAATTGGAATCCTATTGTAGCAGCTAGAAATTATTCTCCTAATTGTTAATTTAATTTAACAATTTATTTATTGTTTGCTATGATAAATACTGAATAAATCAAACTGCAATCTACAAATAAAACTGCGGAAGAATAAATGTTGGAATAAATGCTAGCACACACATAAAAATAACACAGTTATTTTTGGACAAAAGTCCCCGGAAAAACCCAACTGGGGAAAACCGATGCAACATATGAGGGTTTATTTTATTATGCAACAGTGAAATCTGAGTACACCTATGGATGCCAAACTAGAAATCCAATCAGCAAGTATCTGATAGAAATAATTAGAGAGAAAAATTTCTCACCCCACAAGTAATCCCGGCACTGACCTCTACAGAAAACTGGCTGTCCAAACCACAGTGTGAGCCCTTCTGCGCTGTCTCTCAGCATGTGTGGCTCGATTCTGCCTCTGTGTTAGTTGTCTAGCCTGTCTCTGCTGCTGTAAGTGACCCTCTAGTACTCTGGAAGACTTTCCCGACCTCTAGAAACTGAATCAACTTCCTCCTAGCTAAATCGAATTGCTCTGTGGCAACCTCTGCAAAGTCTCTGTGTTGCTTTAGCATGGATCACTTTTGTCACTTGTTGTTGCCTCTCCGGATCTGGAAAACTTCCTACGGAGTTCGAATCAGTGTCCCTACCCATCAATCACTACTTCGATCTCTAGCTCTCTCCGACAACTGATTGTTGCTACTCTAGAAATCGATCTGCCAAGAAATCGAACTACTGAAGTGTACTCTCCATCACCACATCGACCTCCTCTTATAATCCTTTGTTGGAGCACCAACGGCCAAAATTAAAACTTAATCAATGGCTAGGATCATCTCTGGATCGATCCGTGTGAATTTCTATATGATTCATGCCTTGACTTAATTAATATTGATTAATTAACCAGTTTTCCTAAGTTTAGACTTAGGAAACATTAAAAAATTGGTTAATAATCTAATTAAGTCATTTCTAGGCGTAATTTCCAGAAACGATTTATGGGTTTTGTAGATCTCATGTATTCTAGCCTCTCCACCAAATTTCAAGGATAGAACACATCCAGTGCTACAAAAACTAACACTCCCTCTTGGCAAGGAATGCGTTCTAGTGCTACTGCACACCTTGTAGCAGCACCCTATCTCTGCATCATCTCCTAACACGCTGCCATTTTCTGGCTGTTTTGGCCACCAACCACTGCGCAACTCTGATAGACGTTGCATTTGTGCTGCTGCTGACACTGCCATACTGCTGCCAACATTGCATCTGCACTACAACTCCCTCTCATTTGTTCTTGTTGCAACTGCAACATATGTAATTGAAAAAATCCAAAATATTGAATCAATTGTGATCAGTATACTACATCTGCCACCCGAGTCTCTAACTGCTCCTAGCCTCTACACTGTCCACTGAAGACTCTGCGTTGCTGCTGACTCTACACTGCTGCCAACTCTGCACTGCACTCCTTAGTATCTGACTGCTACTAGTCTTTGCAACTGTCACTCTGGCATCTAACTACATCAACTGTCACTAATCCATCTTGCTACTGAATACTATGGGCTCATATAGCTAGGTATTGGTCCAAGAGGTGGACTCCTCAAGGATCCTGTCCACCTGTAGCGCTTTGGAGCTACAACATCAAATCTCCCCTCCTCACTCATGGAGGTATATAACCAAACACAGTGAAGTCTTCCTCCAACCTAGAGTAAAGCCCATCGATTTCTGTAGAAACTGCCTACTGGTCCTACTTCTCCTCCTTGTCCTTCTTCCTGAGAGGACACTGGGTACTGTAGTGACCAAGGTCACCGCATCTGAAGCACTTGACCTTTGACAAGTCCTCCTTCCTCTGCTCCCCCTGCCCCTGACTGGGACCCTTAGATGTGAGGGTCACATTCTTCTCCTCTTTCACCTACTTCGATCTATTGTTGCTGCCACTAATGGAGCTCTTTAGAAGAGCTCACCTCAATTCCTCCAGCTGCAAGTCAGCCCACATCTTGTCCTAATCTAGTAGCTTGTCTCTGCACAATATGATTTGGACAAATACCAACCAGTCCTCGGAGACACTGTTGAGTGTCAATCTCACAACCTCTATGGGTTGAGGTGCTGCCCCAACAGCGAACAACTAATCCCGGACCTCCAGAATCCTGGTGAGGAAGGGGTCTATGCCTTCCCCCTTCTGCATCCGGATGAGCCTCAGCATCTCCTCGAGGTACATCTTCCGCTACTCAAAAGTACCCTGATACAATGTGGTGAGAGCATCCCACATCTACTTGGAAGTCTCTTTGCCAACTATATGTGAAACAACATGATCCTCTTTCCTTCTGCTCTGCTATTCGCACCCCCTTCTGGAGTGAGAAGATCTGCTCACAACAACTGCTGATCTGCAAGGAAAAATCGAACTTCTTAAGACTAGAAGTTCCTTGAGGAAAATTTTCCCTCTGTGTGTTCTCTTCTTCCACCCGACGTTGGTTCTGCTCTAGCGAACTGCTGCAAAAACCACTGCGTCTAGGTAGAGATCTGCCCAATGAAAAATTTGAGTTGCTCCCTCTGCCTCTGGAATCACTCGATCTGGGTAGGATCAAATTTTTTTTGCCCCACTCAGAAAAAATCAAAACTCCACAAGTAACTCAACCTCCTGGCAAAATGACTGCGCTGCCCTTGGGAATTTCGACCTGTTACCCACACTGAGTAGCGAAATTCCTTCTCTTTTCGCCTCTAAGCTCTTTGGTTGATCAGTTGCACTATGATACCATATGAAAATTCCAAACCGGAATCCTATTGCAGCAATTGGAAATTATTCTCCTAATTGTTAATTTAATTTAACAATTTATTTGTTGTTTGCTACAGCAAATACTGAATAGATTGCACTGCAATCTACACATAAAATTGCGGAAGAATAAATGTTGGAAGAAATGCTAGCACACACACATAAAAATAACAAAGTTATTTTTAAACAAAAGTCCCCAAAAAAACCCAACTTGGGAAAACCAGTGCAGCAGATGAGGGTTTTATTTTATTATGCAGCAATGAAATCTAAGTACATCTATGGATGCCAAACTGGCAATCCAATCAATAAGTATCTAACAAAAATAATTAGAGAGAAAATTTTCTCTCACCCCACAAGCAATCTCGACATTAGCCTCTACAGAAAACTGGTTATCCAAACCCCAGTGTGAGCCCTTCTGCGTTGCTTCTACGTTGTCTCTCACACGTGGCTCAATTATGCCTCTGTGATAGCCGTCTAACGTGCTTTTTTCTGTTGGAAGTGACTCTCCAGCACTCTGGAAGACTTTCTCAACCTCTCGAAACTAAATCGATTTCCTCCCAGCGAAATCGAACTACTTTGTGTCAGCCTCTACCTTGTTGCTACCTCTCTTCTGTCACTTGCTGCTGCGTCTCTAGATCTGGAAAACTTCCTCCAGATCACTGTGCCTACCCCTCAATCACTGCTTCGATCTCTAGCTCCCTCCGGCAACTGACTGATGCTCTGGAAATCAATCTGCCAAGAAATCGAACTACTGAAGTGTACTCTCCATCACCACATCGACCTCCTCTTATAATCTTCTGTTGGAGCACCAACGGCCAATATTAAAACTTAATCAATGGATAAGATCATCTCTGGATCGATCTGCGTGAGTTTCTAAATGAATCATGCCTTGACTTAATTAATATTGATTAATTAACCAGTTTTCCTAAGTTTAGACTTAGGAAAACATTAAAAAATTGGTTAATAATCTAATTAAGTTGCTTTTAGGCGGAATTTCCAAAAGCAATTTCTGGGTTTTGGAGATCTCATGTATTCTAGCCTCTCCACCAAATTTCAAGGCTAGAACATGTTTGATGCTACAAAAAATAACAAGAGAGGCCGAGTTATTCCATGGGAGGCTGCACAGGGACCTGTGTAGAGCCTCAAGGATGTAATTCGATTCAACTGAAGAGGAGGTTGGTTCAGGTGCTGAAAGTCGGGATGATTTTTCAGAGGCACGGAGAATCACTTCCAGAGGTAGCAATGGGAAAGATGTTTGATTCAAAGGCAGATTTGGGAAGTGTGTGTGACGGAATGCGCAACATATGCATAGAGCCTTGCGCAAGGGTATTCCGGGGCAAGTTTCTGAGGCTAGGTTGAGGCCGAATTGCTTGTGGATAAGGGAAAAATTCCCTCAATAATTTTACTAGTGATTTTTCAGGAGAGGATTTCTAGTTTGGCATCTAATTTGTTGTACTCAGACATTGCTACTGAAGAATAATAATAAAACCCTCATCTATTGCATCGATTTTCCCACATTGGGATTTTCCAAGGACATTTGTCCAAAAATATCAGTGTCAAATTTTTTGTGTGCTCTATTTTTTCTCAGTTCCAGATTTATTTCCAAAGCATATTTTATTTTTTGTGAAAATTGCAGTTGTGCTTTTATTCGTTGTTTGTCGTAGTAAATAAACTACACAATAATATTCAATTAGAAGAATAATTTCCAATTGCTACAGTAAATTAAAAAATTCACAGTGCCTTATAACATCAGACAAGTATTTACCATTCATAATATGTGGCAACATGTGGGAATGGTAAATGGGCCTCAGGTTCCCGACATGTCTCCAAGTGACGACTTGTTGAGTTGGTGACCTAGGACTAGTGGGTGACTAGTTCCTTCTTAGATGTTGATACTGTTGAAGTTTCTAAGTTTACTTAGTTTAGAAACCCTTCATGCACGTTTTCTGATTTATTCCTACCTACTTGTTATTTTTCTTTAACAAGTTATTTACAAAGTAAATACTGAAAATAAACACTAGTGCATGCTCAATATTTTACAAATCAGCAACTAAAAGAAACAAGAACAAACACACCATATGACACCATTATTTTTGGACTAATATCCCCAGAAAAACCCAATGCGGGATAACCAGTGTAGCTATCTGAGGGTTTTCTTATTAAGCAATATCAAAGTACAATATGGGTGTCAAAACAAACCTACCCAACAGAGAATTTCCTTAGCAATTATACCTCACAGTTTGAGAGAAATATCTTGGCTGAAACCCCAGAAAATCCTTCCGGCAGCTCCTCAACACAAAACTGCTCTGCAACCCCGGCGCCTGCCCAATCTGGACTACGTCAGCCCCTCTCTGTCTCACGCTGGCTCTGCTTTAGCCTTTCTTGGCATGCATTAGCCTCAGGAGGCCCTGCGTCAGCTTTTTGGGCCTCTACGCCAGACACGCTGGCCTCTCTGGTGCCTTGTGCAACACTTGGTTGCCTCTGCGTGGCCCTGCATGAGCCCTTGTTGGCTCTGCGTCACTATCCCTGGCTGTTGCGCTGCTCTCCCGACACAATCTCTACCTTCTCTGTTTATCTGTACTTAATGCCCCTCAGTTGCTCTCCCGATCACTGATTCTATCTCTCTTAGCAAACCCCGCTCTAGAGAATAGAATGACTAATCATATGGTATGCTCTCCAAGTGAACCCCAAGCCTCCTCTTAAACTTTTTTTGTTGACGATTCAACGGTCGAGATTAAGTCCCTAATCAACAGCTAAGATTAGATCTGGCTTGATCCATGTCTTTTGGACCACACTCCATTAAAAATATTAATTATTTTAATATCTCCTGATCTGTTTAGAATCTGCCCAAACCTTTTATGGGTATTGGAGATCTCATGTGCCCCAACCTCTCCACCAAATTTCATGGATAAAGCACATCCGATGCTACCCCAAATCAACACTCCCACTTAGTGAGGACTGTGCTCTAGCAATACTCCTCACTCAGTATTACTCTGATCATCTGGCATTGCTACCTGTGCTGATGCTAGGCCTTCCTGTCCATCATCCTCTGCATTGTTGCATCCTGTACTACTGCCCATGGTTCTACCACTGCCACTGCTGCATCTGTGCGACATCTCCCTCTGCATCCGTGCCACTGCTGGTCCTTTCTCCCAGCACTGCATCTCCTCTCATCACGTTGCATCGTGCTGCCCATTGTTGCACTGCAACTCAGCTACTGAGAAGTAAGTAACTAATCCTCCAACTGACCTCCCTATTGGGCAAGAAACACCCACTGATGTTGAAGCTCCCTCTGTGCTGACAAGTGCTCCCTCTCTAACTTCTACATCGCTGCAACAACTCCCTGCATCTCGCACTGTTGCACACCTCTCTGTACCATCCTGCACTGGTGCAACACTCCTATGCCTCTTGCACTGTTACAACCTGCTAGCTCTGCATTGTCTCGGGACTCCTGCACTGTAGCTCTCTCTGCCGCTCCATCTGCATCCGTCTCTACCCACCTAGCCAGTCCTGCTACTCATCGTCGAGGCTACCGTAGCAAGGTCTAATCCAAGAGGTTGGGTATCTCGAGGATCCTACGCCTCATCTCCTGTAGTCCGCCTAACTACAGCTCAATGTCTCCCTACTTCCGCTCAAGTGTTGCGTGTGCACTCATGGCACAATCATCGTCTGTCAAAACTTCCTTCTCTGCCCATGCTGGCGCTGCCTTAGTCTCAAAAGACTCTCCCTTACTTTTCTTCCTTGGGCACTGAGTCGCATAATGACCCATCTCCCCACAGTGGAAGCACTTGATCTTGGAGAGATCTTTCTTCTTCCACTTCTCCTGCTTTCCCTCAGATGCTAGGGCCACATCCTCCTCCTCCTCCTTGACCTTGATCCCTTTATTGCTGCTACCTATCTTCGACTTCCGTCAGATCTCTTCTTGGCGAAGAGCTGCCCACATCTCGTCCCAAGTTAGGAGAGTCCCTCTGCCCAAGATGCTTTGGACAAACACTTCCCACTCTTCTGAGACAGCATCCAGGGATGTCCACACCATAAGCTCCTGATCCGGAGTCACTCCCATAGCAGTCAATTGATCTCAGATCTCATTCAGTCCTCTGGGGAAGGTGTCAATCGATTGACCCTTCTTCATCTGATACGACCTCATCTAGTTCTCAAGCAACATTCTTCTCTGCATACAATTATGCTGGTACAGGTTCTTGAGAGCCTCCCACATCTCAACTGTGGTTTCCTTCTCGGCTATATGTGGTACCATATGATCCTTGACCCCGTCGAGGATAATGCACTTGGCCCTCGCCATCGCCTCTTCGTACTTGTCATTATCATTGGGGTCGACTGGGATAACTATAACCTTCAAGGCGAAGTTCTTGACACGATTTCTGTCAAGCACTGATAAGATTCTAGCCTTCCAGACTGCGAAGTTCGATGCTCCGTCTAGTCTATCCTGGTCTCTTACCCCGTGTAGTGCCATGACGCTCCTCTACTTCCCTCCTAGAAGTTCTCTATTCAACTCCTCTGAGTCTCTACTTCACGTCTAGAAGTTCTCTTTTGGACTCCCTCTGAGTCCTAATTTCCCTCCTGGAAATCCTTCTGCCGCTTGTCGAGATAACCCTACTCTGATCGTCTTGTGCAACTGCACTGCTAATCCGAGTTCCTCGGCTAGAAACCCTCGGTTACAACTCCTCTAGCCTTGCTCTGTTAGGTACTGTTCTGACTACAGTACCTCACTAGCTCCACTCTGCAATATTCCTGCAGCCTTCTAGAACCCAACAATTGCCTCTCTGTGAACTACTTCAGCCCCTCTGTGCCTCATGCTGGATCTGCATCACCCTGGATGGGTCTACGTCAGCCCTCTGGCCCTCTGCGTCAACAACTCTGGCCTCTCTGACGCTCTGCACAGTTCCCGACTTTTTCTACGTGGCTCTGGCTGGCTCTGCGTCACACTTCCTTGGCTTCTGCACTGCTAGAAACAACTTTTGTCACCTCGAGACAGTTGTTTTTTGTTGTTATTGCTTCGCTAGGCTGATGTCTTTTAGTCCTCCCGTGATCTGTAATCACGTTCTGATACCATGTTGAAGTTTCTAAGTTTACTTAGTTTAGAAATCCTTCATACACTTTTTCTGATTTATTCCTACCTAATTGTTATTTTTCTTTAACAAGTTATTTACAAAGTAAATATTGAAAATAAACACCAATGCATGCTCAACATATTACAGATCAACAACTAAAAGAAACAAGAACAAACACACCACATTACACCCTAATTTTTGGACCAATGTCCCCGGAAAAACCCAATGTGGGATAATCGGTGCAGCTATTTGAGGATTTTCTTATTAAGCAATATCAAAGTACAATCTGGGTGCCGAAACTGGCCTACCCAACAGAGAATTTCCTTAGCAGCTATACCTCACAATTTGAGAAAAATTGTAAAAATTTCTCATTTCCCACCCCGATTTTCAGTTTCACATTATTTCTCCCATATAGTTAAATGCCCTTTCCCATATCCATACATTCAACAACTGAACAATAAAAATAAAAAATAAAAATAAAAATAAAAAACTGTTGAAAACACAAATTTTGGAAATTTTACAGAATGCTAGAAAATGCAGAAATAAAAATCAGCAAGTACAAACAGCCATTTAACACATTTAAACACAGTGATTTTGGGTTAAGGTGACCCTGGAAAAACCCCCTACAACTCTTGGGGAAAACCAGATCGAGAGCTCTTCTTTATTTCTGAAAATGCCTTTTACAGTGAGAAATATTGAGCAAAAATTCATCAAGCAAACTTTACAACTTATCTCGTTTTCCGTGCCTTGGAAAACTGTTGTACGGACTGTTGTACGGACTGCTGTACGGACTGTTGTACAGACCTCGATTTCTGTGCAAAAAAATCTGTTGTACGACCTCCTGAAAATCGTGCCCAAAAATCTGCCTTTTACAGTGTGCTCACTCAGCTGTACGGATTTGCTAAACTACTGCCTTGGAATGTGTGCCAAGCTGTTGTCTCCTTCTCCTCCCTGTCCAGAAATCTCCCTTGCTCTCTTGCTCTCCTTCTCTCAATCTGCTCATGAAAGAATGAATGACCTTTTTCCTCATTTTCCTCCTTTAATCCAACCCTAAGTGACTTTTGGGTGATCCCTAAATCCAATGGTTGAAATAGATTGAGATCTAGGGTTGAGATTAAATGCTCATTTAAATCTCACTTTCTATTTTTTAGTTCACCCCACTTTAATAAAGACCCACTTAGTCATTTATTTCCAAAGTCACTTTTCATTTCTAATTTTACATTGACTTTATTAAAGTCACTTTAAAATTAGACTTTAGTAACTTTATCACTTAAAGTCACTTTTAAATTAGATTTGACTTTATAAAAATTATAAAGTCACTTTAGGAGAAAAATTAAATTCTTTTGGACACTTTTCCCTAGGCCAAAGATCAAAGCCTTAGGGAACCACATGTCCTCCGGTACCAAATCTCAACACTCCCTCTTACCGAGGAAGGTATTCCTCACCACACCCATCTTTTCTCTGAAGTAGATATGCTTGCCCCGTGGTAAGGCTTTGGTAAGGATATCTGCAATCTGCTCATCAGTGGAAATATACTCAAGCTTCACAACTCCCTTCTGAACATAGTATCTGATGAAATGATATTTGATCCCGATATGCTTTGACCTGTCATGAAATATTGGATTCTCCGTGAGTTTAATGCAACTCTGATTATCACAGTAAATCACTGAAGATCTCAACGGCTGACCAAATAAGCCAAACAACATCTTGCGAAGCCAGATGGCCTCACAACTAGCTAGACTGGCTGCCATATACTCTGCTTCTGCTGAACTCAGTGCTACTGACTGCTGCTTTCGACTGAACCATGACACTACTGCTGAACCCAACCCAAAACAGCACCCTGAAGTGCTCTTCCTATCAGAAGCACAACCTGCCCAATCAGAATCAGTGTATCCTACCAATCTCACTCCATCTCCCTGCCTGTAGTCCAGACCATAATCCACTGTCCCCTGCAAGTACCGCAAAATGTGTTTTTCAGCCACCCAGTGAACCTTCCTAGGCTCACACATAAACTGACTCATCGTGTTGACTGCAAAACAGATATCTGGTCTAGTGTTGACCAAATACATCAAGGAACCAATCAGCTGCCTGTACAATGTGGGATCCACCAACTCGGAATCCAAAGCATGAAGCTTCTTCCAGTTGGTAATCATCGGTGTCGACATGGGTCTACAATCCTCCATGTGGAATCTGCTGAGGATGTCCACAATATACTTCCCTGCCCCAGGAAGAAATGCCCCTCCTCCTGCCACACCTCCAAACCCAAAAAGTAATGCATCAAGCCAATGTCCTTCATCTCAAACTCCGTCGCAAGATCTCTCTTGCAGTGCTCTATAAGTCTCTCTGCACCTGTAATGACCAAGTCATCCACATACAGCACCAGAATGAGAGGCTCCTCACCTATCACAATAAAGTAAAGGTTCGGTTTTGCCTCACTCTTTGTGAAACCCATCCCCTGCAAATATGTATCTATCCTGGAGTACCAAGCTCTGAGAGCTTGCTTCAGGCCATAAAGGGCCTTCTTCAGTCTGCACACATGGGACTCCTTCCCATGCACCTCAAAGCCCTGTGGCTGCTCAATGTACACCTCCTGTATGAAGCCATTGAGAAATGCGGTCTTCACATCCATCTGGTGGATCTTCCAACCCATCTCTGCTGCTATCGATATAATGGAGCGAATCGAAGTATATCAAGCCACAGGAGCGAAGGTCTCCTCATAATCAACTCCCTCTACCTGGGAGAACCCTCTAGCCACAAACCTCGCTTTGAATTTCTCAATGCTGCCATCTGCAGCATGCTTTACCTTGTAAAGCCATCTGGAGGTAACCACGGGACTTGCCCTCAGGCCTCGACACCACCTCCCAAACATCATTCTTCATGATAGAAGAATACTCCTCCTGCATGGCCTCTTTCCAGACCTGCTCGCTAGCTGCCTCCTCATAGCTAGAAGGCTCAGAGTCAAGGATGCTGGTAACCATCGCCATATAGCTACAAAATCTCTCAGGTGGTCTACTCTCTCTGACCGGCCTCTTCGGCTCAGCAACAGATGTGGCATCTCTCAAGGTGTCCTGAAGCCACTTGGGCTTTCTCTTCCCTGAGCATGCTTCTCCCATAGGAGAATGGAACTCCTCCTCCTC
>APFE031156384.1:56682-79026 GCA_000404065.3 Pinus taeda
ATGGAGATCTATGATAGCTGAGCATGTCATCCAAAGCTTGAGAGCTCTTCATGATCTTGTTCATCCCTTCAACCTTCTTCTTGAGGAGGACAATCTCTTCTTCCAATCTTTCACACTCATCATTCTTCTCTGCGAGATGTTCCTCAGTTTCTTCCTTGCTACGAGTAGCTTCAGCTGCTACTATTTTAAGGGAGATGATGTCTGACTTCATTTTGGAGATTTCTTCATTCTTAGCTTGACTGCTCTCCTTTTTCTTCTCAGCTTCTTGTGCCTGCTTCTTGGCTTCTTGTAGCTCAGACTTAAGGGAGGATACCTCTACCTTGTACTGTCCAATCTCTTCTACAAGTTTGTTCACTCTCTTGTGCCTTTGTTCAAGTTGTCTTGACAAGGCATCTTCCTGCTTCTTTGCCTTATTCAATCGATTTGTCATGGATATGACTTCTTCGTGATGCTTCCTTCTGCTTTCATCAAGTTCCTTCTTAAGCTTGGCAAGCTCTTCATCCCTTCCTTGCACTTGAAGCTTGATGAGATCAACCTTCTCATTTTCAGCTTCTATGATGGGTTCAGAATTTTCCTCTTGATTCATGGTCATGGTCAGTGCTCCCTTTGCATGAAGCTCATGCAGTCTGTCCCATATATCCTTTGCTGATGAATATTTTCCTAGATTCTTCTTTACAGAATCAGACAGCCCATCCAAGATTATCTTTGCTGCTTTTGCATTGTACTCCTTGGATTCTCCATCTATTTTGCTATCATCAATCACTGACTCCCAAATTTCCATCCCTTCAGACTGTAGGAAAGTCCTCATTATTATTTCCCACATATCAAAGTCTCCATCGAACCTTGGAGCCTCAAATAAAATGCTTTCAAATAGATTGCCTTCTATTTTAACAGAGGAGGGAGACACAACTTTAGGGAATTTGGACACTTTCTTCTTTGACCTTGCCATTCTTAACTAATTTTAAAATCCCTGACTGTGTTTTTTTTAAAATGACTCACTGTTTCTTCAACAGCAACTCAAAAACTTGAGAAATACCTGAATCCCTTTGGCTAAAACTTCACACAGCTGAAGAAGCTTTACTGTTGCTGCAACAAGGGTCTTTCCTTCAGCTTCTTTGACACTTCAAAGAGCATGAACCTGCTCTGTCCACCCTCAAAGAGCCTGGACTAGCTCTGATAACCACTGTTGGGTTTTTGGTTTGCAATGGGAAATACCAAAACCAGAAAAATAAAACACAGAGGCAATGCTCTGTTTCCTTTGCTCCAGGATCTTTTTGCACAGAGGACCCTTTTAAAAAAATAGCTGAGAACAGAGTATTGCACTACCATAAAAGATTTCCATTCATTAAAATAAAAACACTAATACATATTCATCCTCTTTGCTGAGAGGGATTTACCAAAAATAACATTCAACCAAAACTCTGTTTTCACCTGAGAATTTACTGAGACATATTCATCCTCTTTCACTCAAAGGGATTCACCAAAACATTACAAAATAAATTACTCTGTCTCCTTTGAAATTTTACACCACTGTGTGTAAATATTTCATTTATATTCACTGCTGTGTGAAAACAAAACTTACAGGGATTTACACATTTACCTTTTCACTGCTGTGTGAAACAATTCATGGTTTCACATACTTGCCCATGGTTTTTCTTCTTTCACTTCTTTGCCTTCTCCTGCACTGTTGTGCATTCTTTTTACATCACATTACAAACAAAAACTTTACCCTGCTGCATTTTCACCATGGTCATCATTTGCTCCTCTGTTCTATTTTTTTTCTTACACACTGCTGTGTGTTTTCATTGCATATTCAGAAAATAAATCCCCACAAAAATTACATAACATTAACAAAAATCACCCGCACTTCTGTGCTTTCTTTCCCTCTCCTTTTTCACACTGCAAGGATCGCTCCTCCTTTTTTTCATATGCGATTACATTACTTTGTTAACTGGTGTTGCGGACCCCTGTTTCCTTTTCTTCATGTGCCAATCATAACACACGCACACACCAATCCCCGTGTGTTTTTTTTTTACATAACAAAATTGGTCAACCTTTTTTTTGTTTAAAACATATATTAAGAAAATAAAATAGAAGAACTTACGTTATGTTTTACCGCTCCCCCATACTCCTATTAACTCGCCGTATGAAATATTAAAAGCACATTACCAAACATATGACATTCCATTAACATAAGGTATGGTCGATTATGTGTGGTCCATGCTGCATTAATTTATTAACAGGCCGGTATACCTTCCTCATGATCAGACGGCAGAAAGTCTTTGAGTTGATCCGACGGATATCGGATAGGGTGATCTGATCGAGCTTTACTCACGCGATGTTTTAATGTTGACCGTATGCACCTTGGAGCGATCAACGGCGGAGGATGCACGGGCAAATTGGACGGAGGAAATCAATATCGGAAGGCCTGTTTTGACTGAATGTTACCTTCCGAAAAGTGTCAGGTGCTTACGTCATGGCAGTCCACGTGGCTGCACCAAATTGCATCGGAACCCCTCGTCGGAATGTTCCATCGCCGGAGAGCTGGCCCGATAGGTTTCAGGCGGCCGGTTTCTGTTTGCAGCTGGATGGTTTGCCGCGCGCGTTAACTGCTGGCCTGCGCACAGGGGAAATTAGCAATTCCAACATTATTTAAAGCCACACCGTGTTGATGGAATCATTTACAGCCATGCAATGCATGTGGGGAGCTCTTGTAATTACAATTCGATTGATTGTTTATTTGATATCACATTATCAACCCTCAGGATCTGAGAAATAGCTCTTCCAATTTTAATCAATTAATGATTTGACTATGCTTTTGATATCACTCTTCTTTTTCTTTTTTCTGGAGCTACGCTGAGCCTGGGCTGGTACGATCTTCCCACCAGTGGGTCAACCTTGAACCCCATTTGGATTAGTTTTTCCTAATGGGATAGGAGAAGGATCTGCTCGCTACGGGGTTTCCTGGGTTTATTGGGATGGAAGAAAGATCTGATTACTACTGGTTTATTGGGATGGAAGATGGATCTGTTCACTATTAAATTTATTGGGATGGAAAAAAGATCTGCTCACTGCTGGGTTTATTTGGATTTATTGGGATGGAAAAAGATCTGCTCACTGCTGGGTTTATTTGGATTTTTTTAGATAATTTAATCCTGCAAAATTCTTATTCTCCATACTTATTTTTTAAATAGTTAAATTCCATAATATTGTATATTAGATTTAAACCAATAATTTAATACAGAGTAAACTCCACCCAAACAAATTAATCTATACTCACTAATATACTTTTGATGTCGCATTATCATCACTAATTTTAGAAACAAATTTTCTTAGGTATTATTTCATCCCTTCATCGCAAATAAGTTTATTTACCTAGCGAAACAATACAAATTACTTTATTTTTAAAATAAATATAGACTTATGTAGCGAAACAATACAAATTACTTGCTCAGCCCAGTAGTTAACTTCCCCTTACCATATGCAAGCTTGTAGTTGAGTCTTTGGTCAGCCGATGAAGGTGATAAAAGGCTGAGTTATTTCCTTTCTTAATTTTAAAAATTCCGTGTGTAGTGTTACACCAAAGAAAGTGATCACCATGTATTTGGATACGTGGAATTAAATGGTAAATGAAAAGTTTGTGCGGATAAAAAAACATTTATATAGTTTTTTAATAATAATAATTTGTTTTTAAGAATATAGTTAAGTTGTTTATTGGATAGTTTAATTGGCAATTATTATGTTATAAAGTATTATGTAAATCATGAGATTTAAAATTTAAATCTCTGTAGACGAAGCCAACAAAATAAAAAGATTACAGATAAGTTAGATATTGTTGTATACATGTTATTGATATCAACTATGTTATTGTTATTCAAGGTAGATTAGAGAGCAAAAGAGGGTTACAACCACTATGTGAGTATAGGAAAGCATCAAATAGTCTACAAAAGTGAATTCGAGAAGCTACAAACCCAGTAGAATGTGTTTGAACAATAGGAGGCCAAGTAAAATGGTGCAGGCACTAAATGAAACATTAGCAACCAAGATTCATCACCGTCAACAAGATCAACGACTCTGATTAATATCAAGTGCACAACACATGCGGGGGTCAAAACATGCTTGTGCACACAATGGATCAAACGGAAAAGAAAACACAAGATCAACGATCCATATGACACTAGGTTTGCAATGTGTACAAAGGTTATGGACAACCATGCACATGATGGATCCAATGGTTGAGATTTCCTAGATCCAATGGCCCATATCCACATCGAGATCACAAATGTGTAGTAATTAATGCAAGGAATGCACCTAATCCAATATGCAGTGGAAGTGGTGTGACGTGGATCCATGTGGATGATAGGTGACGAAGATCATGACTTGGCAACAATGGAGGATGACACGTGGCAGGTGTTTTTGGCATATTTGGAAATTTAATTGGACCAATGGAACATGGCAAGTTTGTATTTGCTACAGTGGATAATGTGGCAAAGTGGGCCATATCGGGCCACAAGCTATCAAATATTGCGAGTAGTTTGTGGATTCCTTCGACATTTGATGAGGTCCAGCTCTAGGCCACAACCCCTGGTCGTAAGGTGGTAAGTGATAGCGCCTAAGAGCTTCACGTCCCGAAACTTTGGTCTCAATACATTGCCATATCGATGTGTGACAATAAAGGAGTAAACACAATGTATTGATATCTGTCAGGGAATAGCCAATGGCCATGGTGCTAGGTCATATGGAGGTAAAGGTGTAGCGCATAAGGGCCTTGGCTTCAGCATATCAATGAGTTGAAAAGGAACCACAACTAAAAACTCTCGATTTCCAATGCGTTAAGTTGTTAATTATATTCTGTAGTTAGGGAGAGCAATGAGCCCAACCTTAAGAGTTATCGATCTATCAACTCATTACAGGTTGGGAAAGAATTATAGTGTAATTGCCTAAGTCCAGTTTGTTCAATGTTTTTGGGTAGTGGTCACAGTATGTTGTCATGTAAAGAAAGAATCTAAACTCGTGAGTCAGTGGCATTTTTCCATGGCATAACAGAGAGAAGGCATGAGGTTCAGGTATGTAAAGTTGTGGTCATGTACATGAGTGAATGCAAACATAAAAAGGCTACAACATTGGATGATGAGAAAGATATAGTCTACGGAGCATAAGAGGAAGATGTGGTGTGAGAAAGGAGATTCCTCGTTATGTTGGCAAGTTGTGTAGGATAAGATTCATTCAAAGCACAATTCCATGTGTAAATATTGTGGGTTGATACCCATGGTAAAGGTAGGACTCGTGGAAGAGTTCATGTTTTATAAATACATGGTTACACAATTTTTGAAGTCATCGATATTGTGTAGGAGTAAAAGAAGTGTAACTAAGCTATCAAGACAATTGTGAAAGGTAGAGTGAGAAAAGAGTATGAGTACAATGAAATCTTTGTGAATGTGTAAAAGAAATATTAAGGGTGAAAGATGTAGCAAATACATTTGTTGTGACAGTAGAAATTGGAGTGAGTATAGAGGGAGCAAAGAAAGAGCAAAGCTGAGAACACATTACTTGCAACAAACATAATCCAAATCAAAGATCAAGAGGGGATTGGGGTTCCTTGTAGGTGGGTGCCTACAAAACTTTAGGGATTGGTATCTCCAGTGGATTGAAGCCTACAAATTTGAAAGGGGATTAATGTCTTCTACAAGTGGGTGCTTGCAAACCATGTAATTGCAGGTTGGTTCCTACATCTATCTATATATATATATATGTGTGTGTGTGTGTGTGTGTTTTGTGGTTTTATCTCGTATGGATTTCCACACTAAATCTCTTGTGGTATATGTGTTCATTTGATTATGTGTGGTTTATCATTGTTGGCTAATTTTATAATAGAGGAAATATATAAGTGTTGAAGTGAAACTTAAATAGTGTGAATTAATTGAATATTGTTTCACCCCCCTCTTAGTATGCAACAATTGGTATCAGAGAAAGGTTTCTTAAGTAACATCCTAACAGTTGGAAGTAAGATCCTATAAGGAAAATGGTCAGTCAAGATGGTTCTACTTCACCTAAACCCCCTTTGTTCAATGGGACAAACTTTACTTTTTGGAAAGTTAGAATGAGAACCTATCTAATGTCTCTCAGTACAAATATTTGGCAAATTGTGGTCGACGGTTACAACAAAAATTCATCCCTTCCAACTGATGAAGTTAGTAAGAAGGCTTCCCTAGATAATGTTAAGTCAATGGATGTTATCCTATGTTGCCTTGCAGAATCAAAATTCATTAAAGTTACGCATTATGACATAGCGAAAGGAATGTGGGATAAGCTTCTAAGTAGTTATGAAGGAGATAACAAGGTGAAGCGTACAAAACTTCAAACACATCGGGTACAATTTGAAAGTATGAGAATGAATGAGGATGAGAACATAGATAGTTTCTTTATCAAAGTAGATGAGGTTGTGAACATTGTTAAAAGGCTTGGCAAGAAGTTTGATGAAGTTGTTGTGGTACAAAAGGCGTTGAGAGCTATTCCCTCTAAACTTGATGCAAAGGTCTCTACCATAGAAGAATTACATGATCTAGAAAAATTAACAATGGATGGGATTCATGGGATTCTCACAGCCTATGAAATGAGGACAAAGAATGCACAACTAGAACTAAATGAAGCAGCCTTCAAAGCTTGAATTCAACCAAAAGTACATTGAGACCATGATTGCTACAGTCATTATTCAGATGAAATGGAAGCCAATTTTGCGAGGAAGTTGAAAAGAGGCTCCAGGAAATATAAAGGTAAGTTACCATTTAAATGCTTCAATTGTGGTAAAATAGGTCATTTTGCAATTAAGTGTCCATATAAAGAAAACAATAAAGAAGAAAAGGGACAAGAAAATAATTAGTCTAGGAGAAATACTAAAGGAAAATATATTAAAAATAAGAGTTTTTACTCCAAAGAAGATAACATTTCATTAGAGGATGATGAAGACTGTGAATCTGACCCTAAAGAAAATCAAGGTGAAAAAAATTTCGTGGCCCTTGAGAATCTTAATTCGGATCAAGAAAGGATTGATATAGAAGATGAAGAATGTGAGGTAGAGTTAAATATGGAAGCAAAACTTCTACGTGCATCGAATGAGATAAACAAACTAAGAATAAAGAATAAAAAGAGTTAATGGCTACAATCCTATGAGTAGAAAGATAGTGTTCTTGATGATCCAACAATTCTCTTGAAAACAAAGCTAGAAGAAGCTAAGAGAATAGAGGATGCCTTGATGAATCATATAAAAGAGAAAGATGAGGATTGTGAAAGACTAGAAGCAAAGGTTATTTCTCTAAGGAAATATCTATAGAGAAATGTAAAAATTTCTCATTTCCCACCCCGGTTTTCAGTTTCACCTTATTTCTCCCATATAGTTAAATGCCCTTTCCCATATCCATACATTCAACAACTGAAAAAAAAAACAATTTGCTGAAAACACAAATTCTGGAAATTTTACAGAATGCTGGAAAATGCAAAAATAAAAATCAGCAGGTACAAACAGCCATTTAACACATATAAACACAATGATTTTTGGTCAAGGTGACTCTGGAAAAACCCCCTACAACTCTTGGGGAAAACTAGTTCGAGAGCTCTTCTTTATTTCTGAAAATGCCTTTTTACAGTGAGAAATATTCAGCAAGCAAACTTTACAACTTATCTCGTTTTCTGTGCCCTGGAAAACTATTGTACGGACCACTGTACAGACTACTATACGGCCCTCGATTTCAGTGCAGAAAATCTGTTGTACGGCCCTCGATTTCTGTGCAAAAAATCTGTTGTACGGCCTCCAGAAAATCGTGTCCAAAAATCTTCCTTTTACAGTTTGCTCACTCAGCTGTACGAATTTGCTAAACTGCTGCCTTGGAATGTGTGTCAAGCTGTTGTCTCCTTCTCCTCCCTGTCCAGAAATCTCCCTTGCTCTCTTGCTCTCCTTCTCTCAATCTGCTCATGAAAGAATGAATGACCTTTTCCTCCTTTTCTTCCTTTAATCCAACCCTAAGTGACTTTTGGGTGATCCCTAAATCCAATGGTTGAAATAGATTGAGATCTACGGCTGAGATTAAATGCTCATTTAAATCTCACTTTCTATTTTTTAATTCACTTCACTTTAATAAAACCCACTTAGTCATTTATTTCCAAAGTCACTTTTCATTTCTAATTTTACATTGACTTTATTAAAGGCACTTTAAAATTAGACTTTAGTAACTTTATCACTTAAAATCACTTTTAAATTAGATTTGACTTTATAAAAATTATAAAGTCACTTTAGGAGAAAAATTAAATTCTTTTGGACACTTTTCCCTAGGCCAAATATCAAAGCCTTAGGGAACCACCTGTCCTCCGGTACCAAATCTCAACAAAAATCTCGTGGCTAAAACCCCGGAAAATCCTTCTGGCAGCTCCTCAACACAAAACTGCTATGCAACCTTTTGACGACTATGTGTCAACGACCCATAGCAGTACCCCCCCTTTTTCGAAAAAGGGATAGCACTTGATAAATGTATCTGTGTCGTTCAACTATCATCATCAGCCTGATCATGTTATATTGTAGACCCTTTCTACATATGTAAATTGTAAATAATCTCAACAGATCCGTGTCGTGTATGTAATTGCCTAGGTAAACCTAAACTTTTGATGACGATTTGCATTCCAGAAGGTTTTTTGTCTCACCCTTCCATGATCGACAGAGTTTTCCTTCAGCCTTACCCAAAAGCCGGAATGGATTTTGTCACCAGAATGTTAGGGGAGTCCTAGTGTGCTAAATCGAATCTATGTAAAAGTAAATTGGGAATAATCCTAACTATTTGGTTAGGTTATTTTATTACAAATTGCTTGATCTACTAGATTATATTTATGTCGCAGAACTGGGTTGTCTGTGAGGGTCTTTGTTCAAATGGGTTTTCCCCCTTGAGATGTAAAAATATAAAAATCATGATGTAAAATGTCTTGAGGGTTAGAAAAATTATTTATTCCCTCATATGTCCTAAGTCCTAGGTAAATTTAATTTTTCCATAGGTAAAATTCGTGGGTCCTTTAAAAAAATAAATCTTCACTGGTCCAAGGACTAAGGTTAGTTAATTATTTTGCTAAATTTTATATCTTAGGTCCCTGGGGTTTAGTCAAAGTCCGAGTTTTGAGGAAATAAATGCAAAATTTTAATTTTTTAATATATTAAAAAGCATTTAATTGAAAATTTTGAAATTTCCTCAATATTTAAAATTTCGACGGATGAGATTAAAAGAAATTTTGATCCTTATCAATGGTCGAGATCGCTTTGACAAGGATCACTCGAACTAGCCGTTGGGAAATTTATCTTTAAATAGGGGGTCAGTTGTCAGTTGAGATCATTCGATCTTTGAGTCGTGTGCTAAGTGAAAGTTCTCTTGTAATCGTTTTTCATGTGCAATAAAGAAAGACTTTGGAGTTAATTTCTGCTGGTGTTACTCTTCATGGGAATGTTGTAAGATGTGTTATTTTCATGCATAGATTTCTTTTTCAGCCATTGATAATAGCTTTCTAAAGAGTGATTTAAGCACAGGTATTTTGCTTGATCACTAGGGTTTGAATGGTAATTTAATTTCTGGATATCAAGGTAGGTATCTCTATTAGATCTGAAATTTATTATCGTTTTCTCGCTCTACGTTAATGGTTGAATTGAGTTGTGCAGGGAATCCTTGATTTCGAGATCATCGGGCCATTCGGGGAAGTTTTCAGTTGGACCAGCCAACTCCCGATTAGCATTTTCTGAAGGGCCCAGCTTGATTGAATCCCAGGCTTATCATTAGAACTTCCATTGTCGATGCATGAAGGTTTTTCTTTGAAGCACCTCACTTTAAATTTAAAATTTTTAAAATATGTGTGGCATAATGATAGATCTGACTACTTAAAGCCTTCAGCTTGTAATTACTGTAATTATTTAACTGGGCTTTTTGGATTTTTTAATTTCATCATTGTATATATTCTTTTTGGATGCTTTGTTTTTGTCATTGCAGATTGCAGATCTGAAGGGGAATTCTTGTTTGAAGCCAGATCTAGACCCTAGAGGGTAAGATCCGGCCTCAGAATCAGCTCTTGCAGGGGTATTTATTTCAGATCTGGAAAATATTTGTGGGGTTTTCATCAGGCAGATCTGAAGCAGGACTATTTAAATTTTTATTTTCTTCTGGAATCTTTCGAACGTTTCTGGGCCACCTGTTTGCTACGGCCTGGGGTTTCATTGTTACAGGAAAATTTCGAAATTTCTTTTTTTTAAAGGCAAACTGTTTAAAACCCTATCCGCACTTGCCCATTCCTTCCTCACGCAGCTCTATCAATTTCACACTGCAAGTCTATCCTCTCTGCGCTGCTTCATTTGTTGCTCCTACCTGCGTGTACCCATATCCACTATTCAGCATAGCAAACACTATCCACAGACATCTCCATGCATTTTCAAACCCTCACTTATCCGTAGCCCTCATCCAAGCAGCTCTCTACCTGCGTCTTCCCTCCCGTTGCCCCTTACTGTGCCCATCTCTTTGCTTGCCCCTTCCACACATCCCTCAACTCCATCCTCCCTCGCTGCCTTAAAGCCTCACGCAGTCACTTCCTCACACGTGGTTTCCTCTCTGCAAGCAAGCCTCTGTCTCCACACGCTGTCTCTTCCTACCTGCGTACTCTCCTTCCCTCCACGCAGCCTTCACACTGTTCACCCTGACTCTCTACGCAAACCTGCAAACGAACTGTCAAACGGAGCTTCCCATCTCCCTTCATCTCCTTTCCGCTCCTCGTCATCTGCATACCTGCACCAACAACAAATGCAAACATATGATTTTCCCTTTTGTCTATGCGCTTGTGCTTTAGGTTAGATAGGTAAGTTTAGATTTTGGTTAGGTTTGATAATTTTGTTTTCTTTTTATTTGGAATCTAAAGAAAATCATAAAAAAAATATATAAAGGAAATTTAAAAAAAAATAAAAAGAGTTAGGTTTGAGCTTTCTTTTCATTTGTTTTGATTTTTATTTGTTTAGATTTAGAATTATTTTATTTTTTATTATTATAAACAAACACAAACCAAAAAAAAAAAAAAAAAAAACTTTGAAAAGGACTAATTGAAAATTCCTTTTGGTGACTTTTTGTGCTAAGGACAAGATATAGAGAAAAAATTTTGTGGTATTAACATTTTCATGCGCTTAAATTTTTATATCTGAAGATTAATTATTTGAAAGTGATAAATTTCCTGGATTTTGGATTTCTAAGCATAATCATTTAAATTCTAGGATCTAAATTGGTTAGAACTTAAATTTCGTGGTTATTTAAAGTATTTGTATCTCTTGAAATTTAATTGCTAAGACATTGTGCATCTAGTGAAATTAATCGTTGCTTGAATTATTTGATGCTCATTACATGCTAAACACTTTGCAAAAAAATTCAAGCGATTGTTAAAGTTTTTTTTGTTGCTGATAGATTTCATTTTCTTAAGCAATAGTAACTAATCAATTACTTGCTTTTCATTTTACCTAGCAAGATCATTAACTTCATAAGGCACTGGTATTAATCATCTAAAATCTAATCAAATTTTAAATCTTGCTAAGTCTTAATCAAGTGTTTTATTGCCTCATTATGTCTCCCGAACCAGTTGAATCCCAGTTGGTTCTCCTTTATCCCATTTCTCCATAGGGTCTACCCCCCTTAGCTTGCTGTAGGGAGACAGCTTAAACGGAGAGATCGGGGATCAAGGTGACAGCCCCCGATCTGAGCGTTGTTGCGGTCCTAAGACACTCTATGCGACAACATTTTTTGGCGCCGTTGCCGGGGATAAAGTTTTTTGTCATTGGTTTCTTCGACATTCATTTCATTTCTTTCCTCTCATCCTTTCGTCTCTTACCAAGATAAGTTCCTTGCCCTTGGCTCCTTGCTTTCAGGTTTTTTCCGTATTAGACTTTTTGTCAGTGTGGCGACTCCACTTCATCTATCTTCTGCAAGAGTGTATACTAGAAGACATCCAAGTAGTTTGGTTAATCTTGCTCCGGATCCTGAAAGGGTTCTCAAAGTACGATTACACAAACTCTCTTCTCGTACCCTCCTTGTTAATCTCGGACAAGAAGCTCTCTCTGATATCCATTTGCTTTTTACTAGCCCGGTCGAGCACGACATCATGGACATATTCGCCCCTTGTAACTTTGCTAACATTCAAGGTTATCCCAATGATATTCCAAAGCATGGGATGGATAAATTACCTATCTTTTAGGTCAATAATGCAATTAGCAATAATTCTCATCTAAAATATTTTAGTTCATGGCTGGGTAAGTACGCAAGGGCTGCTGATTTTAATCACGAAGATGTAAAAATGACCCTTTTTGTTCTTACGTTGGAGGGCGATGCTTTAGACTGGTTTACAGAAAAGCCTCAAAATTCATTTGATTCTTTGCAATCCATTGTTAATGCCTTTAAGAAAAAGTATGGAGATAAGAGAGAAGTGAGACATCTCGTAAAAGCTATCAGTATCATTAAAAAGAGAGAAAATGAGACCGCAGAAGAATTTAACAAGAGGTTTTATGATATTATTAAGGAATTACCTCAAGATTATAAACCTACTGATAAATCTCTTCGGGACTTTTTTATTGATGCCTTTAGCCCTGAGCCTTCTTATGAGTTAAGACGTGCTAAACTTCATGATTATAGGGATTGTCAAGCTTTAGCAGTAGAGATTGAAAAAGATAAGGCAGCATCTGGGAAGTCTGAAATCCCAAGTTTTGATAGGGCTTCAATGAAATTGAAAGAACCTAAAGGAAAAGAAGTTCAAGAACCTTATAACGATCTTGTTCAAAAATTACTGCAAAAAATTGAAAGCATGGAGATTAACCAAGCGAAATTAACCTCTAACCATGCTAAGGAAATCACTACTTTGCACAATAGGTTGGTCCAAATGGAAAGAGTTCAAACACAAAATTTCTAGCCTAGAAATAATAATTGGCAGAAGAAAGGTCAATCTAGTGAGCGGAGACCACCTAATCCGATTGAACATACTAATTTGGTCCATGATGCTCCGCCTTATTGTCGGGCTTGGATGCTCTTCATGAGGAGGCAACTTGCCCCATAGTTAGAAGAATTTTGGATAATGGAATGTTTGGGGCAGGTAATCAAATAAATTGTGTGGGTAAAGAATTTTCTTTGTATATGAAAGACTGGATGGAAGTTAAGGAAAATAGTCGGGATGTTATGCCTTCCACATCAGCTTTTAGTTAAATAATTTTGAGAATGAAGATGATATGATGGTTAAGTTATATGGTGAGAAGCCTTCTCCAGAGCGAATCATGGAAATTGCTAAAGATAAAGGTTTAACCTATTAGAGAAGGGATAAAGATCAAAGCGGGAACCAAATTCCCCCTCGAATTTTTAACCCGGGTTCAAACTCTGGATTAGATGTCGATCTGGGAAGTTGGTTTAATAATGCAAAAATCTGGGTTCCTATCTCCGAGATTGTGAAAATTCCTTCCCAAAGGGATAAGTTACTAAAAGCTATTAAAGCTCCTCAAGTGAATGTTTCTCGACAGAAAGCACCGGAGGTTGATTATCAGGATGCTCCGATATATTTGCAAAGTTTAGATTCAGATAACAAAGATCATCAGCCTTTCTTTATTACTTTGATGGTTAATAGATATAAATTGAATAATTGCATGTTGGATTCTGGTGCATCAGCTTGTGTCATGACCAAGAGGGTCATGGAGCAGCTTAATTTAATAGTTTCTAGGCCTTACTACAATATATGTGCCATGGATTCTAACAAGATTGAAGTTCATGGTTTGATCAAGGATTTACAGGTTCATTTACCAGTTTACCCTGACATTATGATTGTTATGGACATTGTTGTTGTTGATGTACCTGATGCTTGGGGTATGCTTTTATCTAGAAAATGGACCTCTAATCTAGGAGGAAGTATTCAAATGAATTGGTCATATGCTATGATTCCTTCTCCTAGAGGCGATGGTTTTGTGAGACTTAATAGAGAGCCTCAAAGAAGATTCCATGTTGAAGATCCTAAGAGACCTCATAATGAGATAATTAAAGAACAATCTGACATTGGGAATTATGCTATCATGTCTAATTTCATAGTTCTTCCCGATGATAAGGTTGATAAAAAGATTAGGGATCTCAATGAAAAAGTTTGGTACATGTATTTTGATGGTGCATCGTCTAGGCATGGTAAAGGTGTATGAATAGTGTTAAAATCACCCCTTGGTCATATTTTCAAGTTTTCCTACCGATTGGAATTTGAGGCAACCAACAACGTTGCTGAGTATGAAGCTTTGTTGCTAGGTCTTGAGTTGGCAAAGGCTTTAAGAATTAAGTTGCTTAGCATCAAGGGGGATTCTGACTTAATTATCATGCAAATTAAAAATAGATTTACATGTAAAAATCAACGGTTAAAGAACTATAGAAACGTTGTATGGGATACTATGGAGTACTTTGATGCCCTTGACTTGGAGGCTATCCCAAGAGAGCAAAATAGTTCGGAAGATGAGCTTGCTGTAGCTGCTTCTACTTTGCTCTTATCTAATGAGCTGATTAAGGATAAGATAAAAATAGAAGTTATATTTAGACCTTCTGTTCCAGATAACTCAAAGCATTGGCAAGTTTTTGATGACGAGAAACAGGGGATTCGTTTTCTTGATAATTTGGATGAGTTTGAAAATTTTCGGATAGATTCTAAGGAGGATGGATCTGATGATCATGAGGATATCATAAATCCTACTCCTCAGAATGTGGTTTCCTTAGCACAACACTTTGATCGACATGGTGCCACAAAGTTGAAAGAGGAAAATAAAATGGATTCAGGAAAATACATCGAGGTAAACATTGGTACTTCTAGGGATCCAAAGATTATTAAAATTGGCAAGGGTACTAATGTCGAAGAAAGAAAAAAGTTAACCAATTTACTTCGTGAATATCAGGATGTTTTAGCAATTTCTTATGATGAATTAAAAGGTTATAGGGAAGATGTCATGGAGCATAATATCCCTTTGAAAGATGAAAATGCTAAACCCTTTCATCAAAAGCTTAGGCAAGTTAATCCTAGGTTAGACCCTTTGGTTCAAAAGAAGCTTTCGAAGATGCTTGCAACAGGAATTATTGCTCAAACGAGGCATTCAACATGGTGTTCCAACCTGGTGATTGTTAGGAAAAGGAATGGTACAATAAGACTTTGTGTCGATTTTTGAAACCTTAATCTAGCATGTAAGAAAGATAATTACCCTTTACCAAACATGGAGACTATGTTGCAAAGAGTAACTGGTTCTGGAATGATGTCATTGCTAGATGGTTTTTCTAGATATAATCAAGTATGGGTTAAGAAGGAGGATCGTTACAAAACTACATTCACCACACCATGGGGTACTTTCGAATATATTAGAATGCCATTTGGATTAACCAATGTTGGGGCTATGTTTCAAAGGGCTATGGATTATGCTTTCAAGGGTTTAATTGGGAAGTTTATCGAAATTTATCAGGATGATCTTACTGTTTTTTCCAAGGATGGTATTAGTCACATAAGTCATCTTAGGCAAGTTTTTGATAGATGTAGAGAGTACAGGATTTCATTAAATCCGGCTAAGTCTGTTTTTGGAGTAATTGAAGGGAAATTACTTGGTCACATCATTTCTAAAGAAGGAATCAAGATTGATCCTGAAAGAATTGAGGAAATCCAAAAGATTCCTCTTCCCCATAATCTTAAATCCCTTCAGTCTTTCCTTGGAAAAACAAATTTTCTTAGAAGATTTATTCCAAATTACGCAGAAGTAGCTAAACCTATTCAAAGTCTTCTGAAAAAAGATGTAAAATTTGTTTGGCAAGAAGATGGCAAGAAGGCTTTTCAGGAAATCAAAAGTGTTATTGCAAAAGCCCCTGTTTTAGTTAGTCCTGATTACTCTAAGGATTTCATGATTTTCTCTTTCGCTTCTGAGGATACCATTGCTGGTGTCTTATTGCAAAAAAATAAGGATGGTCACGAGCAGCCTATTGCTTTCATGAGTAGAGTGCTTCAAAATTTTGAATTAAAATACAATACCATGGAAAAGCAAGCCTATGCCTTAGTCAAATCTCTTAAGCATTTCAAGACTTATGTGGGTTATTCCAAAATCATTGCTTTTGTCCCACATTCTACGGTTAAAGATATATTAACTCAAACTGATTGTTTAAGGACTCGTGCTAGGTGGGTTACTAAAATACAAGAATATGATTTAGAGATTAGACCCACCAAGTTAGTCAAAGGCCAAGGCTTGGCTCAAATGATGACCGAAGTAATGAGAAAGCTCTTGGTTTGATTTGTCTTAACGATTCATCTTCACCTGAGCTGCAGAGATTAGGAGAGCATGAGTGGTACAAGGACATTATTTATTACTTGTCAAATCTTACATGTCCTAACCATTTAGTCGCTCATAAGAGAAGGGCTCTTAGATTAAAAGCCACTAAGTATTGCCTCATGAAGGATGGCCTTGGATGGAGAAATCCTAAGGACATTGTACTTAGGTGTGTTGACGAAATTGAGTCCAAGAAGTTAGTTTCTGAGTTTCATTCAAGATTTTGTGGTGGTCATTATGCTGCTAGAACTACTGCCCACAAAATTCTGAGAGCTGGTTATTATTGGCCTTCGATTTTTTCTGATGTGCATAAGTTTGTTAGAAGTTGTCAAGCCTGCCAACTATTCATTGGGAAACATAAGCTTGTTGCCCTGCCTTTACAACGTGTGGTTGTGGAGGCACCTTTTTAGCATTGGGGTCTGGACTTCATTGGGAAGTTTCATGAAAATTCTAGCAATGGCTACTCATCGATTTTGACTGCTACTGATTACTTCACCAAATGGGTTGAAGCCATCCCTGCTAAAAATGCCATTGAAAAGGTCATAATGGATTTCATTGAAAATAATATCATTACTAGATTTGGTGTCCCTGCTAAGATCACTACTTATAATGCCAAGGCTTTTAGTTCTTCATAATTTTCGTCTTTTTGTTTCAAGTATGGCATTGTCTTATCTCATTCATCAAATTGCTATCCTCAGGGTAATGATCTTGCTGAATCAAGTAATAAAAATCTCATAACCATTATCAAGAAGATAGTAGGAGATAATAAGCGGGCTTGGGATAGCAAAATCAAGTATGCTTTATGGGTAGATAGGATTACTAAAAAGAAAGCTATTGGTAAAAGTCCCTTTGAATTGGTTTATGGCTTGGATGTAACCTTACCTGTACACCTGAAATTTCTAGCTTATCAACTCCTTCAACATTTTTCCACTAATAAAGATGTTGTTCAACATAGAATTGATCAAATTGTGGAGTTGGATGAAACTCGTAGGACAGCTTTTGATAATATATTTAAAATTCAATCTAACATTAAGAAAAGCTTTGATTAATCATCTCGATCTAGATCTTTGCAGGTTGGAGATATGGTAATCCTTTGGGATCGCAAGAATGAAAAACCGAGAAAACATAAGAAATTTGACATTTTGTGGCTGGGACCATACATTATTCGAGACATTGCTAGACCAAAATCATTCCAATTGAGCAGATTGGATGGTGAACCACTTGACCTACCTGAGAATGGCCAAATTCTCAAGCTGTTCTTCAAAGATGACATCTGATGCCATGGGGCATCCTCTGTATTATATTTCTAACCCTACACCTTGTCCTTTCAGCATTTCATTTTTGTTTTAGGATTAGATTTACTTTTCATGTTACTAGATAGTTAATAAATGAAGAGCTTATATCTTTCATGTGCTTGATGTTATATGATGATTTTTGGATGGACGCTACTTATGTTTTTTTGTGTGTTGCGTGGATGCAGATTCTAGATTCTCACATTCCTACAGTGCACAACGTATCCCCAAGTAGAGCCAGATGTTGACCACTACGTGTCAACGACCCACAGCATTACCCCCCCTTTTTTCGCAAAAGGGATAGCGCTTGATCAATGTATCCGTGTCGTTTGACTATCATCATCAGCCTGATAATGTTATATTGTAAACCCTTTCTGCATGTGTAAATTGTAAATAATCTCAGTAGATCCGTGTCGTGTATGTAATTGCCTAGGTAAACCTAATTTTTTGATGACGATTTGCATTTCGGAAGGTTTTTTGTCTCACCGATCCATGATCGGCAAAATTTTCCTTCAACCTTACCCCAAAGTCGGAATGGATTTTGTCACCAAAATGTTAGGGGAGTCCTAGTGTGCTAGATCGAGTCTATGTAAAAGTAATCTGGGAATAATCCTAACAATTTGGTTAGATTATTTTATTACAAATTGCTTGATCTATTAGATTATATTTGTGTCGCAGAACTGGGTAGTCTTTGAGGGTCTTGTTCAAATGGGTTTTCCCCCTTGAGATGTAAAAATATAAAAATCATGATGTAAAATGTCTTGATGGTTAGAAAATAATTTATCCCCTCATATGTCCTAGGTCCTAGGTAAATTTAAATTTTCCAAAAGTAAAATTCGTGGGTCCTTTAAAAAATTAAATCTTAACTGGTCCAGGGACTAAGGTTAGTTGATTATTTTGCTAAATTTTATATCTTAGGTCCTTGGGGTTAAGTCAAAGTCAAAGTTTTGAGGAAATAAATGCAAAATTTTAATTTTTGAATATATTAAAAGGCATTTAATTGAAAATTTTGAAATTTCCTCGGTATTTAAAATTTCGACGAATGAGATTAAAAGAAATTTTGATCCTCATCAACAGTCGAGATCGCTTTGACAAGGATCACTCGAACTAGCTATTGGGAAATTTATCTTTAAATAGGGGGTCAGTTGTCAGTTGAGATCATTCGATCTTTGAGTCATGTGCTAAGTGAAAGCTCTCTCTTGTAATTGTTTTTCATGTGCAATAAAGAAAGACTTTGGGGTTAATTTCTGCTGGTGTTACTCTTCATGGGAATGTTGTAAGATGTGTTATTTTCATGCATAGATTTTCTATTCAGCCATTAATAATAACTTTCTAAAGAGTGATTTAAGCACAGGTATCTTGCTTGATCACTAGGGTTTGAATGGTAATTTAATTTCTGGATATAATGGCAGGTATCTCTATTAGATCTGAAATTTATTATCGTTTTCTCGCTCTATGTGAATGGTTGAATTGAGCTGTCCAAGGAATCCTTGATTTCGAGATCATCAGGCGTTCGGGGAAGTTTTTAGTTGGACCAGCCAACTCCCGATTAGCATTTTTTGAAGGGCCCAACTTGATTGAATCCCAGGCTTATCATTAGAACTTCCATTGTCGATGCATGAAGGATTTTCTCTGAAGCACCTCACTTTAAATTAAAATTTTTTTAAATATATGTGGCATAATGATAGATTTGGCTACTTAGAGCCTTCAACTTGTAATTATTGTATTTATTTAACTGGGTTTTTTGGGTTTTTTAATTTCATCATTGTATATATTCTTTCTGGATGCTTTGTTTTTGTCATCGCAGGTTGCAGATCTGAAGGGGAATTCTTGTTTGAAGCCAGATATAGGCCTTGGAGGGTAAGATCCGGCCTCAGAATCAGCTCTTGTAGGGGTATTTATTTCAGATCTGGAAAATTTTTGTGGGGTTTTCGTCAGGCAGATCTAAAGCAGGACGATTTGAATTTTTTTTTTCTTCTAGAAAATTTCGAACGTTTCTGGGCCACCTGTCTGCTGCTGCCTGGGGTTTCATTGTTACAGGAAAATTTCGAATATTTTTTTTAAAGGCAAACTGTTTAAAATCCTATCCGCACTTGCCCATTCCTTCCTCACACAGCTCTGTCAATTCCACACTGCAAGTCTATCCTCTCTGCCCTGCTTCATTTGCTCCTCCTACCTGCGTGTACCCATATCCACTATTCAGCTCAGCAAACACCATCCGCAACCATATCCACGCATTTTCAAACCCTCACTTATCCGCAGCCCTCATCCAAGCAGCGCTCTGCCTGGGTCTTCCCTCCCGTTGCTCCTTACTGCGCCCATCTCTCTGCTCGCCCCTTCCACACATCCCTCGACTCAATCCTCCCTCGCTGCCTTAAAGCCTCACGCAGTCACTCCCTCACACGTGGTTTCCTCTCTACCAACAAGCCTCTGTCTCCACACTCTGTCTCTTCCTACCTGTGTACTCTCCTTCCCTCCCCGCAGCCTTCACACTGTTCACCCTCGCTCTCCACGCAAACCTGCAAACAAACTATCAAACGCAGCTTCCCATCTCCCTTCATCTCCTTTCAACTCCTCATCATCTGCACACCTGCACCAACAGCAAATGCAAACATACGATTTTCCCTTTTGTCTATGCGCTTGTGCTTTAGGTTAGATAGGTAAGTTTAGATTTTGGTTAGGTTTGATAATTTTATTTTATTTTTAATTGGAATCTAAAGAAAATCATAAAAAATATATAAAGGAAATTTTAAAAAAATAAAGAGTTAGATTTGAGCTTTCTTTTCATTTGTTTTGATTTTTATTTGTTTAGATTTAGAATTTATTTTATTTTATTATTAAAAAAAAAAAAAAAAAAAAAAAAAAAAAAAACTTTGAAAAGGACTAATTGAAAATTCCTTTTGGTGACTTTTTGTGCTAAGGACAAGATATAGAGAAAAAATTTTGTGGTATTAACATTTTCATGCACTTAAATATTTATATCTGAAGATTAATTATTTGAAAGTGATCAATTTCCTGGATTTTGGATTTCTAAGCATAATCATTTAAATTCTAGGATCTAAATTGGTTAGCACTTAAACTTCGTGGTTATTTAAAGTATTTGTATCTCTTGAAATTTAATTGCTAAGACATTGTGCATCTAGTGAAATTAATCATTGCTTGAATTATTTGATGCTCATTGCATACTAGACACTGCAGATATTTTCAAGCGATTGTTAAAGTTTTTTTATTGCTGATAGATTTCATTTTCTTAAGCAACAGTAACTAATCAATTACTTGATTTTCATTTTACCGAGCAAGATCATTAACTTCATAAGGCACTGGTATGAATCATCTAAAATCTAATCAAATTTTAAATCTTTCTAAGTCTTAATCAAGTGTTTGATTACCTCGCTGTGTCTCCCGAACCAGTTGAATCCCAGCTGGTTCTCCTTTATCCCATTTCTCCATAGGGTCTACCCCCCTTAGCTTGTTGTAGGGAGACAACTTAAATGGAGAGATCGGGGATCAGGGTGACAGCCCCCGATCTAAGCGTTGACACGGCCCTAAGACACTCTATGCAACAACACAACCCCAGCATTTGCCCAATCTGGACTGCGTCGGCCCCTCTCTGTCTCACGCTGGCCCTGCGTCAACCTTTCTTGGCCTGCGTCAGCCTCAAGAGGCCCTGCATCAGCTTTCTGGGCCTCTACATCAGACACACTGACCTCTCTGGTGCTTTGCGCAACACTTGGTTGCCTCTGCATGGCCCTACGTGAGCCCTTGCTGGCTCTGCGTCACTCTCCCTAGCTGTTGCGCTGCTCTCCTGGCACAATCTTCGCCTTCTCTGTTTCTTTGTACTCAATGCCCCTCAGTTGCTCTCCTGATCACTGATTCTATCGATCTTAGCAAACCTTGCTCTAGAAAATAGAATGACTAATCATCTGGTGTGCTCTCCAAGTGACCCTCAAGCCTCCGCTTATACGTTTCCTATTGACAATTCAACAGCCGAGATTAAGTCCCTAATCAACAGCTAAGATTAGATCTGGCTTGATCCATGTCTTTTGGACCACTCTAACACAGATTCATATTAATACACATTAATATTTTATTTCCTAATTTAGACTTTAGGGACTCCATAAAATATTAATTATTTTAATATCTCCTGATCTGTTTAGAATCTGCCCAAACCCTTTCTGAGTATTGGCGATCTCATGTGCCCCAACCTCTCAGCCAAATTTCGTGGATAAAGCACATCGGATGCTACCCCAAATCAACACTCCCTCTTAGCGAGCACTGTGCTCTAGCAATACTCCTCACTGAGTATTACTCTGATCATCCGACATTGGTACCTGTGCTGATGCTAGGCCTTCCTGCCCATCATCCTCTGCATTGTTGCATCCTGTACTGCAACCCATAGTTCTGCCACTGCCACTGCTGACATTGTACGACAACTCCCTCTACATCCGTGTTGTTGCTGGTCCTTTCTCCCAGCGTTGCATCCGCACTGCACCTCCTCTCATCATGTTGCATCGTGTTGCCCACTGCTGCACTGCAACTCAGTTACTGAGAAGTGAGTAATTGATCCTCCAACTGACCTCCCTGTTGGGCTAGAAACACCCACTGATGCTGAAGCTCCCTCTGCCGCCGACAAGTGCTCCCTCTGCCGCCGACAAGTGCTCCCTCTCTGACTTCTGCGTTGCTGCAACTCCCTGCATC
>APFE031156384.1:92945-108770 GCA_000404065.3 Pinus taeda
TTAGAATCTACCCAAACCCTTTTTGGGTATTGGAGATCTCATGTGCCTTAGCCTCTCCACCAATTTTCGTGGCTAGAGCACATCCGATGCTACCCCAAATCAACACTCCCTCTTAGCAAGCACTGTTCTCTAGTAATACTCCTCGGTGAACATCACTCTGATCATTCGGCATCGGTCCCTGTGTTGATGCTAGGCTTGCTGCCCAACATCCTCTGCATTGATGCATCCTGTACTGCTACCCATGGCCCTGCCACTGCCATTGCTGCATCTGCACTGCAACCCCTCTCATCATGTTGCATCATGCTGCCCATAGCACTACCACTGCTAACTGCTGCACTGCAACTCAATTACTGAGAAGTAAGTAACTGATCTCCCAACTCTGACATCTCCGTCAGGCTAGAAACACCCTCGATGTTGAAGCTCCCTTTGTCACTGACAAGTGCTCCCTCTCTGACCTCTACCCTGTTGCAACAACTCCATGCATCTCACACCGTTGCACACCTCTCTGTGCCATCCTACACTGATGCAACACTCCCGTGCCTCTCGCACTATTGTAGCCTGCTAGCCTCGCGCTGTCCTGGGAATCCTGCATTGTAGCTCCCTCTGTTGCTCTATCCGCATCCATCTCTACTGACATTACCAGAACTGTTACTCCTCTTCGGGGCTCCCGTACCAAGGTCTAATCCAAGAGGCTGGGTACCTCGAGGATCCTACCCCTCATTGCCTGTAGTCCTCCTGACTACAGCTCGATGTCTCCCCACTTCTTCTGAAGTGGCACATGAGCACTCATGGCACAATCATCGTCTATCTCCACTTCCTTCTCTTCCCTTGTTGGCGCTACCTTGGTCTCGGAGGCCTCTCCCTTACTCTTCTTCCTTAGACACTGGGTCGCATAATGACCCAACTCCCCATAGTGGAAGCATTTAACCTTGGAGAGGTCCTTCTTCTTCCGTTTCTCCTGCTTTCCCTCAGATGCTAGGGCAACATCCTCCTCTTACTCCTTCTTGATTCTAATCCCCTTGCCGCTGATTCCCGCCTTGCTCAGCCTTCTAATCTCTTCTTGGCGAAGAGCAGCCCACATTTCCTCCCAATCTGGAAGGGTCGCCCTGCCCAGTATACTCTGGACAAACACCTCCGATTCTTCTAAAACTGCGTTCAGGGCTATTCTCACCATCAATTCTGGATCCGACATTGCTCCAATGGAAGTCAGTTGACCCCGAATCTCCTTCAATCGACAGAGGAATGGGTCGATATGTTCTCCCTTCTTCATCTGGTATGATCGCAGTTGATTTTCTAGTAGCATATTCCTCTGCACAGAAGTATGCTAATACAACTTGGTTAGGGCCTCCCACATCCCCTGTGCCGTGTTCTTCTCAGCAATATGTGTTACTATATGATCCTTGATCCCGTCAAGGATGATACTCTTATCCCTCGCCATTGCATCCTCGTACTTGTCATTATCAGCTAGATCAACTGGGATAGCTATTGTCCTCAAGGCGAAGTGCTTGACACAATTCCTGTCTAGTACGGATAAGATTATGGCCTTCCAAACTACGAAGTTTGAGGCTCCGTCCAGTTTGTCCTGGTCTCTTACTCCATGTAGTGCCATTTCGCTGCTCCTCTACTTCCCTCCTGGAATTTTTTGGCGTGACTCCCTCTGAGCCTCGATTTCCCTCCTGAATATCCTTCTACCCATGTCGAGATGCCCCTCTCCAATCGTCTGTGCAACTACAACACTGATCCGGATTCCTTGGCTAGAAATCCGCCTTGACAACAACTCCCTCTACCATGGCCTTGCCCTGTTAGGTACTATTCTGACTACAGTACCCCACCAGCTCCACTCTGCAACTTACCCACAGACTCCTAAACCCCAGCAAACTAAAGGTTAGAGCTCCTAGGCTCTGCACCCGGCATCGACAAATCAGCCTCCTCAGCCAACTGCGTCAGCCATCTTGGCCTCTGTGTGAGCTTGCTTTTGCCTCCCTCAGCCTTTGTGCTACCTCTTCCTGGCTAAGTCTTGAAGACGCAGGCACTGTGTCACCCCTTGCTGCTACTCTGCTAGGAACAACTTTTGTCACTCAGGACAGTTGTTTTTTGCTGCTGCTACTCTGTTTGGCTAATGTCCTCAGTTCTCCTGTGATCTGCAACCACGCTCTGATACCATTTTGGAATTTCTAAGTCTAACCTGTTAGAAACCCTTCATGTACTTTCTGATTTATTCATACCTACTTGTTCTATTAATTAACAAGTTATTTACCATGTAAATACTGGAAATAAATACAAGTACATGCTCAACATATTACAGATCATCAACTGAAGGAAATAAAAACAAGCACACAAGTGACACCGTTGTTTTTGGACTAATGTCCCCAGAAAAACCCAATGCGGGAAAACCGATGAAACTATCTGAGGGTTTGATTTATTACGCAGTTTCATAATACAATCTGGGTGCCAAATCTGGCTCACCCAACAAAGAAAAATTTTGGCAGTAGTACCTCTCTACTTGGAAGCAGATATTCCAGCTAAAACCTCAGATAAACACTCTAGCAGCTCCATAGCTCCAATCTGCCCCACAAAACCCCAGCATCAGCCTCTAGGGACTGCTTCAACCTCTACCTAGCTTAGCCTCTGGAGGCACTGCGTCAGTCCTCTAGCCCTCTTTGTCACCCACGCTGGCCCTCTGAGGCGCTGTGCAGCTCCTGGCTACCTCTGCATTAGCCCTAGCTGGCTCTGCGTGAACCCTTGGCTGCTTCTACGTCCCTCTCTCCGGCCACTACGCTGATCCTCTGGTGCTCTATCTACCTCTCTGCTTCTATATTCACTGCCCCTTAGCTGCAACTATGATCACTCTCTCAACTTTCTCAACAAACCCAACCCCAGAAAGTCGAAATCTTGATTTCTTGGTGTATTCTCCAAGTGACCCTCAAGCCTCCTCTTATACTTTTCTCGTTGACAAATCAACGACCGAGATTAAGTCCCTAATCAACTGCTAAGATTAGATCTGCTTTGATCCATGACTTTCGGAACATTCTAACACAGTTTTATATTAATTCACATTAATATTTTAATTTCCCTAAGTTTAGACTTAGGGACTCCATTAAAAACATTAATTATTTTAATATCTCCCAAACTGTTTAAAATCTGCCCAAACACTTTCTGGGTATTGGAAATCCCATGTGCCTTAGCCTCTCCACCAATTTTCATGGCTAGAGCACATCCAATGCTACCCAAAATGAACAATGAAGTCTGCAGTAGATTTCATTTCAATGTTTACTGTGTAACACTGTAAATAACATGATTCAGAAATTAACAAGTAGGAGAAATTTAATCAGTTGTTGCATTAGGGATTCAGGTAACCGATTTTTCACATGGTATCAAAGCACAATTGACGCAGATAAGAGCTCAGTTGCAGGCGGAAGAGGGAGTTCGAAAACATTGGGTAGGTAACATTTCAAAACCCCAGAGTGGCTGCGCAGTCCATTGGCCAAAAGAGCTAATTTTCGTGGAAAATTACTTATCTGAGTGAGTCGACAAAGAGTAAATTTCACAGATCGAAGATTTGCAGAGGAAGAAGAAGCAGCGCAGCAGTTTCCACGCAGAGCAAATCTTTAGCTGGGACGCAGTCATTTTGCAGTAGTTGTCGGAAAAATAACGTCGGAAGGAAAGAAGAGCACACATTGAGGAATTATTTCCTCAGGGGACTTCTAGCCAAGAAGTTCGAATTTTCCTAGTAGAGCAGCAATAGTTGTGTGGAGATTTTCACTCCAAAAGGGAGTGCGAATAACTGAGCAGCAGCTACGCAGAGGAGAAGAGGAGGAATTTGACATTTTCAGAGAGGGCATCAGCTAGGTTGAGAGATCAAGATCAATTGGACGAAGCCTCCAACTATGTGATCTCGAAGGCTAGAATTTCCAGCCTTCTAGATGAGTTTGATCTCAAAACTTATATCGATAGTGTGGTAGCTGAACCCGTAGATGCAGATCCACTAAAAAGTACAAGAAGGAGATGGCGAAAGCTAAGAGGTTGATTCTTGATGGGATCAAGATCACGTGATATCTCACATAGCAGGGAAAGATACTGCCCAACAGATGTGGGAAGCACTAGCTACGTTGTACGAAGGATCTTCCGAGCAACGAAAGATGTATCTTGAGGAGAAGCTGAGATGCACAAGGATGACCTTACTAGGCTTCAGGATGCTCGGGACCATCTAGCTTTACTAGGGTCCGCACCCTAGCCTACAAAGTTTGTGCGATTAGCTCTGAACAACGTTTCCAAAGAATGGAAAGTTTTCATCCAAAGTATTGTGGACAGAGAAAAACTGCCAGATTGTGAACGTATGTGGGTTGATCTGTAGCAGGAGGAGATGACGCGAGATCTGGTGAAGAGCACCATCAGCGGTGCTAGCAGTAGTAGTGGGACGAAGCAAGTAGGAAGATGTGGTCCTCACATCTAAGGGGCAGAGGGAGTAGCGCAGGAGAAAGAAGGACATTTCCAAGATCAAGTGCTTCAGGTGTGGTGAGCTTGGCCACTACAACACTCAATTTCCTCTCAGAAAGAAGGACAAAGAGGAGAAGCAGGATCAACAGGCTGCATCCACTGAGATCGACAGGCTGTTCTCTAGATTGGAGGAAGAGTTTGCCATGATCACCGAGATACCTCCAGGAGAGAGGTGGGGTGATTTGGTTTTGTAGCCCCAGAAAGCTACAAGATGGGCAAGATTCTTGAGGATATCCACCTCATGAATCAATACCTTACTATGGGAGCCCAAAACATAAAGTAGCAAGAAGAATTAGTGGAAGTTGGTGCAGTTAGGTGCCAAAGTGACAGATGCACTAGCTAGTAGCAGGTCAGATACTGGGCAGCGTAGTTCAGAGTTGGCAACAGCGAAGATGGCCCAAAGCAGAGTCAGCAGCAGCGCAAAGGCTTCAGTGACAGCACAAAATCTAGCAAGAGTAAGGACTCAGGTGATAGATGCATCATACTAACCACAGTTGGTTCAGTGTTTTGAATGCTTTTCCATTGCAATTGTTGCAATTGTAGTAGCAGCAATGGGAGAGAGTTGCAGTTCAGATGCAGTGTTGGCAGCAGTTCAGCAGGGCTAGCAGCAACATGGATGTAGCAATAAAAGTTGTGAAATAGTTGATGGGCAACAGGGCTAGACATCAGCAGCGCAACAGGAGATGGTGCAAAGAAAGAGTGATGCTGCAGTGGGTTGCAGCACTAGAGCACATTCCTCGCTATGAGGGAGTGCTAATTTCAGTACCATCGAATGTGCTCTAGCCTCGAGATTTTGCAAAGAGGCTAAGGCACATGCATTCTCCCAGACCCGTAATTGTTTCGGAAAATTCCACCTAGAGATGGTTTAATTAGAATAATTAATCATTTTTAATGTATTCCTAAGTCTAAACTTAGGAAATGTGATTAATTAAAGGGTATTAATTAAATCTAGTGTGAATCTTCTAGAAGAAGACAAGGATCAACTCCGAGTTAATCTTAGCCCTTGATTATGATTTAATCTTGGTCGTTGGTGCTCCAAAGAGAGATTATAAGGAGCTTGATGGGCACTTAGAGAACACACCGAGATAGTGAGATCTATAGATCGAATTTCTCAAGAGTAGCAGTGTTGAGCTGTCGGAGAGATCGAGTGATCTTCTTGGAGTGAGGGGCAAGGATAGTAGACCGGAGGGGATTTTCCAGTTCTAGAGAGTGCAAGGCAAAGAAGGCAACACTAGGGAGATTTTGTGGGGCAGAGAAGGAGCAGATCAGCAATATCGAATTTCTGAGCAAGGGAGGCTCACTGTCGGGGTGATGCAACTCCTAGAGGAGTGACGCAGTGTTTGGATCAACCATCGCTATCCAGCGCAAACAGGGAATCACTGCCTTGACAAATTTCTAGCCAAGAAATCTAGATCCGAGTTGCAGCAGCAAAGGAGGATTGAAGAGGACTGATTCGACAGTTGGTCGATGGATTTCCGAGAAGGAATTCAGGACTCAAAGGGAGTCTAGAGAAAAGGAGCAGATATGGCAGTGAACAGATTGAGGGATCAAGACAGATTGGACGAAACTTCCAATTTTGTCATCTAGAAGGCCAGATCTTGGCAATCCTGAATAAACATTGCATCAAGGGCTATGCCTTAAAAGTAGTAGTTGTCCCAGTTGATGCTAATGTAGCTGAGAAGTATAAGAAGGCCCAGGCGAAATGCATGATCCTAGACATGGTCAAGGATCATGTCATACCACATATTGCTAAGAAGACAACAACAAAGGAGATGTGGGACACCCTAACCACCTTATACCAGGGATCTTCCGTGCAACAGAAGATGTTATTGGAGAATCAACTGAGGTCATATCAAATGTAGAAGGGAGAGGAGATAGATCCCTTCCTTCTCGGGTTGCAAGGGATTCGCGACCAGCTTACTTCCATAGGGTCTACACCGGATCCAAAGTTCATGGTCAGGACTGCCTAAATGCAGTCACAGAGGACTTGGAGACATTTTTCCAAAGCATCTTGGGCAGAGCAACTCTGCCCAGTTGGGAGAATATGTGGGAAACTCTTCAACAAGAAGAGCTCAGGAGGTTGACCAAGGCGGGGAGTAGCGGCAAGGGAGTCTGAATCAAAAAGGAGGAGGAGGAGGATGTAGCTCTCGCATCAGCAAGACAACAGGGACTACAGAAGAGGAAGAAGAAGGACATCTCCAAGATCAAGCACTTCAACTGTGTGGAACTGGAACATTATGCCTCTCAGTGCCCCAGGAAGAAAGGCAAGGGAGAGGCTTTCGACTCAAAGGCTACTCCAGCAAAGGCGAAGAAGGATGTCCAGGATGATGACGATTATGTCATGAGTGTTCATGTGCCTCTAGATAAGAGGTGGGGAGACATGGAGTTGTCGTCGAGAGGACTACATAAGGGGGCAGGATCCTTGAGGTGCCCAAACTCTTGGATCACATATGTCTACGGTAGCCCTTAACAACAGTAGCAAAATGACGGGTGTCGGTTGGAGCAAGGTGATGGAGCAACAATGGCAAAGCTAGAGTGCCAAAATGTGAGGCAGCGCAGTGGATGTTGTAGCAGTGTGAGAGGCACAAAACAGTTTCAACAACGCAATAGCAACAGAGGGTGAGCACAGATTAGCAATAGAGGTAGCTTCAGCATCACGAGGCATCCATACTGACCAGGATGTCAGTTTTTGGGTGAAGTCAGTTACTTACTTCTCGGTAACTGAGTTGTAGTGCAGCAGTTAGCAATGGAAGTGCTATGGGCAGCATGAGGCAGCATGTTGAGAGGGAGCTGCAGTACAGATGTAGCAGTGGCGGTGTCATGGGCAGCAGTACAGGAATCAACAATGCAATGGATGAAGGGCATCAGGGCAAGCATCAGCAGCACAAAGGATCAATGCAGAGGATCAGAGTAATGCTTCGATGATGAAGTATTGCTAGAGCGCATTCCTTGCTAAGAGGGAGTGTTGATTTTGGGTAGCATCGGATGTGATGTAGCTCCGAAATTTGGTGGAGGGGCTAGAACACATGAGATCTCCAAGACCCAAAAATCGTTTGGAGAAATTCCACCCGGATGATGAGTTACTAAAATAATTAATATTTTTAATGGGTTCCTAAGTCTAAACTTAGGAAAATAAAAATATTAATGGGTATTAATAAAATAAGGGTGAGAAAGTTCTAAGTGACAAGGATCAAGCCAGTTCTAATCTTAGCTGTTGATTAGGAACTTAATCTCGGTCGTTGATTCATCAACAGGAAAGAGGAGGCTTGAGGGTCAGTTGAAGACACACGAAGAGAGATCAGTCAGTTCAATTTTCTGGGGCGAGGTTTCCTGAGGAAATCGAGCAAGTGATCAGTTGCAGTGAGGGGCAGTTCGGCAAGGGATTTTCATCTGAGGCCGAAGAATACATAGGAAAGAGGCAGAGCAGCGCCGGGAGAGATAGCGCAGGCCCCAGAGCACTGACATAGAGGTCGTAGAAGCTGATGCAGAGGACGCAAAGGGCTGATGCCCGTGACGCAGAAGCCATAGAGGCTGACGCAAACCCTTAGAGGCAACATTGGGGAGATTTTGTGGGGCAGAGAAGGAGCAGATCTGCAGTATCGAATTTCTGAGCAAGGGAGGCTCACTGTCAGGGTGATGCAGCGCCTAGAGGAGTGACGCAGTTCCAGTGGAGCGTTTGGATCAGCCATCGCTGTCTAGCACAGGGAACAACCAAAGTCGTTGTGGGGTTTGAGCATCTGTTTGTTGAATTTGCCGGAATATCTGTCTCCGAATAAAGGTACTACTGCCAAGGATATTCTCTATTAGTGAGCCATTTCTGGCACCCTAGTTGTATTCAAGAATCTGCTTAATAATACAAACCCTCTATATGTTGCACCAGTTTTCCCGAATTGGGTTTTTCCGGGGACGATTGTCCAAAAATAATGGTGTCCCTTGTGTTATTGTCTCAGTTTATTTCATTTCATGATCTGTATATTTGTGTAGGTTGCAATAGTGTTTACATCGATGTTTATGTAATTAAATAACTTGTTAATGCAAAGAACAAGTAGGAGATTATAAACCAGTAATTGCAGTAGGGGTTTCTGATGTGTTATATTCAGGAATTTTCATAGTTCATCTAGTTTGAAAAGGGCTTTCCCTGTGACCCTCATGTGCTTTAAATGTGTCCCAAGTGCAAAGATTTTGTGTCTTATTTCCTACCCATTACGCACATCTTAGGGTTATTCTTTCTGAAGAAAAGCATAGACTCCCTTTGTGAAAGGTCTGTTGTTTCATTTCTTTATTTGGTCTATATTACAGTTCACTGAGGTACTATTGTGTTGGTGTATAAGGCATTTGAGAAACTCCATTATTCAACAAGCATCATAACTCACTTAGTCACACAAGATATATAAACAATGACAGTACAAGGCACATGACAATGTGTGACAACAATATAAATTTGCCAGTATCAACTCCTACAACATACTACAAACAAGCTCCAGACAATTAATGCAACTGTAATACAAACTCAATATTTACACTCTTAACATTTGCTTGACTGAAGATAAGGAAACTTAAGGAATAATAACATCTGGTATATATATTGTCCCAGAGAGTTCCAGCTAACAATCAGCTCCAACAAATGCCATCACCAGTGATTAGAATCAGTTACACCATGATCTGTACAGGGTTAGTATTTAGATGGCAGCCAACAAGAATATACATGCATCTAATATAACACAGGCATAAAGATACCTCGACATGAGTGTGAGGAAAACTCTGCCCAGTATCAAGCCTTGTGCTAGATATGATAGCACGTCCCCAACAACAGTAAACGTAAGGGTATCACAGTTGTTAGGACATCATGACTGCAACACCTCCCATATCATCAGCAATGGCTCAAAACTCTCACGCAGTCAGCATATGTCTCAAAACGAGCCTCTCCCAGGAGAAATACAACCCCATGCTACAAGAACAATGGCAACTTCAACAATAACGCTTTCACGTTACAACACTGTCAACAACACAGATTATGCTGACCAAATTTTCATCTTTCAATCATGCATGAAGGTACAAGGGACCCATAATACATGCTCAAATCGCTAACAGACCTCCCAACTATCCTTTTCCATCCAATGCACTTTGATGATCATACAGTCACTCATCACACAAAATCTAAATTGACGTATGCACAATGTACGTAGGTTCATCTTGGCTTTGTCTCTACAATAAACAATTATGCCTTCGATAGTGCTCACACCCTCTGATTGTTCTTCCAAGTATAGGCTACAACCAAGACACCTTTGCACATAGGATTCTGAGCCGACACCAATCGATTTACTCCTCCGCGCAGGCAGAATTCAACCCAACACCAATTTTTGTACAATGAAACAATAGAAACCGAACTCCAGGGTGATGATTACATGCAACCAATTTGACCAACAACGCGATCTGTGATTCGGTCACAGCTACTAACGATGTGCATTTACCCGAAGGAGAAAAAAAATTGGCTTCAAAATGATACGACACTTCAATAATTGCAACAAATTAATCATTTTATATGTTGGCATCCACACAACCAATACGCACAACCATTAATCGATATGATGCTAACTCCAATCGAACTCAGTCTCTAAGATGAGAGGAACTTGGCCTTTTGACTTCAATGATAGGCGACTCTCGATTTGATGTGGGCTTCGCTCCGTCCCAGAAATAAAAAATGCAATTCGTGACTATGCCAGAATTAAGAGGCTCCGCTCCAACGCCTCTGTCATTGATCCAATAGTCCATGCTCTGTCACCATGCAACGATAGTCCAACACTCCATATAGCCACTACATGGTTAAAGTAGTTGGTGTTGATTACCCGCGAATGCTTGGCTCCTCCACATATGACTCTTATGTACAAGACTATTACAATGCTAATCGACAACGACCATAATTATTCCATTACTGTCGCACCAAACTTAACTAAGCATCTAACCAATTCTTGGGCAAAAGTTCTCCTTGTAAATCCACACACCAGGTTCAATATACCCGACGACTCCAATAAACTGGCGTTGTTGCCCAAAGAAACTCGGCTCCGAAGTTGCACCAAAAATGCGGCTTGCAACTATATCTCCGCCTCGCTAAATGAAATTTTACACAACTCTCGGCTCTTTTAATTGATAAATTTGCGCTGACTTTATGAATCAGCCAATCTTTAGTCAAAAATTTAAACTTTGGCCTCCACCTTTTTAATGTCAAACTGATACTTTGATACAACCCTTAATTCTGAGTTGGCTTATCAACAATCCCGATCAATCGCGCTACGTCCACCAGACTCTATCTTCAAGAAATCTTGATCTTTTTCCAGTGTTGAATCCCAGTTGCTAATACCAAAAAAATAAAATGAAGCGAGTAAAAGGATTCGACTCTTGGGCATGATAATTACTGAAAACCCCTTCACAAATTCAATAATAAAATCAACTTCCTTTTAGTTGATTTGACAACATCCTTCTGAAGATAAACCTTCGACAAGTATGATTTCACCTTTGGCTTATAATTCTTGGCCCAATCAAGATTTGATCCACCGCTTTTAGAGTTTTTGAACATTGGATGCAATTTGTCGAAAGATTACTACTTATTAGACAATTTGCTTATGGGACAATAAATTTGTCGAACACATGACATGCAACCTTCGCAGATCCAATAATGCCTGCAAAAATAATAAACTTTCGAACAATTTGCAGTCAAGACCCTCAGGCTGGCAGGAACACCAGCTCTGATATCACTATAATATCCCAAATGGGATATTTGACGGATTTTGCAAAAATTTAACCCAACCAAAATTTCTCCATAAATTAACCATTCACTTAACAAAAGATTTCCATGTAAAATAGAACAAATAGAATGCATGCAATTCAATCATACAATGAGCAAAAATAATCTCAGCTTTTATTATAATATATAAACTGAGGTTTACATGCTGATATAACAAAATAACTGATATAGCTGAGCTAAGATAAAACTGACCTCAAGGATCTGCTCCAATGCTACACAGGCCCTCCACCAAAACTGAACTGAACTGCCACCACCAAGCTCTCTTGTGAATTCTGGATGAATTCACCAAGGGGAGATGGGTACTCGCCCAATCTCACTAAATCACTCAAGGGTTTCCGTCATGTGGTTACCAATGAGGTAGAGAACTAGGTTCCCAACCTCTCATACAAGAAGAAATATCCAATCCAAGATGTCATTTAATGGCCTCCTCCTCCTTTTTTTATAGATCTGATGGACCCCTCTAGAACCTCCCATTTTCTTATTATTTTAATCATTGAGCACTTTTCCCTCTTTTATTCCATTAAAATATTCTTTTTAATGTGGGAAAATGGTAAATTGGCCTCCATTGCTCCTCAAATAACTGAAAATCACTTCTAACCATCCCATCCTATAGATCTTCTCATTCTGGTTCCAACAAGCTATTACACTAAAGTGTTCCGTCAAGTATTCCTCTGGGAATGCCACCTTAAGCGTAATTAATTGAATTAGGTCCAATAATAACCTTGTTTTTTGAAAGTTGTCGGAATGTAACAGAATGAAAAGCAAGTTGTGCAGATAATGGAATGCCCCAAGTGAATGCCATCGGATCCAATAGAAACTCCTCAAAACCCCATGAAACATCTCCAAAAGCCCCTTGGGCGACTGATGAAGTAAACCGACACCTATGACCTGTCTGTAATATTCCTAGGGAATTTTTACTGTAAATAACAAAGAAAACATAGACATAAAACCACGAAAATCAAACACATGAGCCAGACCATGAAATTTCACCAAAATCTATGCTTCTGAGTCATTTTATTATAATAAGAAGGTACAATGAGGTGCTGGAAAGACTGCACCTGGGCTTGCTCAAGGCAAGCTAGCTAAGCCCAAATGAACAATAAGAAATCCCTCTCAAATTTTTTGTTGCTCTCTTCTGGCTCTGCATTGAAACTACCCCGCAAATATGTTGTTGGCTTCAAAGAACTACTGCTAGGGCCTCCTCAGGTACTCAGAAAATTCTGGGAAATTAACCCTGGGCTCTCCACCAATAACCCACAAAGGAATTAGCCAAATGTTGACCTTGGAATTTCGGCTCAATTTTCCCCTAGCTCCTCTAGTTGCTAGTTGAGTTGGGAACCTTGTTTGGCCCCTCAAATCTGCCCAGAAAATTCTGCCAAATTAATCTTGGCCTCTCCTCAATAAACCCAGAAAGGGTTTGTCCTAGTTTTGATGCTCTAAAATTGCCCCCCAAATGTTAAGCCCTCCTCCAGAAGTAGAAGATGTAACCTGTAGGAAATGTTGTGTTTGTTGCTCCGCCAAAATGTTGCAAAAGCCCCCACAACACTTCCCCATAATCCACCTCAAGTTTCAGCCCCTAACTCCCTTCACTCCTTGTATTCTTGCTACCAATTCTCTCCACAAACTCGCACTCCTACTGCAGGTACAAACTAGTATAGGTAGGACTCCCTCCTTAGGCTGGCACTCGAAGTCCACCGAAGCAAGGGTTGAGATCTTCACTCAGAGATACTTGTGTACTAAACAACACTACAAACTTAGCTTCAGCTCAAGCGTGCTATCTCAAAGACACAATTTCTAAATAGATGAATCAATGACCAAATGAGTGCCTCTTGCTCTATTTATCAAAGAGCCTCCAAGATGCCCATGTGGGCCCATATCAACTTTCCCCACCAACTTCGCACCAATGAGAGTGCCTTCCACATGTGGGCCGTAATTCTCCATGCGGTGGTCCCCACGCTCCACTAGAGCCGCAATATTTCCCTTCCTTCCTAATGTTTGGGCCCCCACTTAATCCCAAAATTCAAGTGGGACCTATGAACCCACATCTCCTAAGTGCAAACATGAAATAAGACAAAATTGGGCAAGATTGATATTTCCCTTAGCAATATTGCTAAGTGGGAATATCACAGTCCTCCTTGCCAAAACATTGCTTGTCCTCAAGCAACTGCGGAACAATGCTCTCTCTAGTTGTTGCTCCCCATTGTCACTGCAAAAATGTGCCAGGGTCCCAGATGTGCCACCGATTCGTCCCTGACCTTTGCACTGTCCTAACATGAGAGAATCCCTCAATGCCAGGATTCCAAGCCATCTTGTCCTACCTGAAGCTCCCTTCGCTCCACTCACTATCATACCTAGTATAAGTACCATAAGTCCCATGTATACCATCAATGAGTAGGGGACATGATAATGTGGCACTATGCCCAACTCCTCGTGAAGTTGTCCTACCACGTAGGCCATCCCATGCACTCCAAGAGTATACTCTCGAAGATACCACTCAATCCCTACAGAGACAAAATCTTTCTCACGTGAGCTTCTCCTAATATCATCTTGCTAGCCCACCTGCCATGCTAATGAAGTCCCCCATGCCATTAGTGAGTCACCAAAGCCCAATGGAAGATATGAATAATCTTCCCTTGTAGAAATCAGCTCATCCCCAAGGGTAGTTGTACTATCGAGTCCTATGATGCCCGGATCCCTACTAGGCTAAAAAGGGTGCCACTATGTTGTCGTTGCACAAATTTGATCATGACAGTTTGCCCCTCATGCTCATGTTGTATCCACCCCTCCTGGGACCTGATGGAAAAACATCTATGGAGTCCCAACGCATCTGGACCAAGCACCTCAATGATGTCACCTCCTACCCATCCAACACTCACCCTAATACGTAGTGATAATAAGGAAAAATGTAATGTTCCTAAGTAAGAATCTAAGTAATATAAGGCAAATAACTATGCAGCAGCATAAAAAAATAAAACACACATTAAACATCCATGAAAATGCTGCCAATAAGGAACTGTTGAACCATATTATTAAAAACTTGCAGGCTAGATACAATATGAAATGGAATGCCGCACCTGGGCTTGTCCCAATGAACAAGCAAGACCAACCCCAGGTGGGAAAATAGTTGAGTTGAAGGCTGCCCAACTGTTGCACCACTTTGCACGGCGCTGCCCCAGTAAACTATTGCTCTACTGAACTTCGACTAGCTAGAAGGTGCTCGAAAATTGCCCAGAAAATTTTGTGCGTTTAACCTCGGAATCGTTGGACAAAACCCTCAAAAACCCAGAAGGGATTTTAGTTGGTTTTGACTTCAGATTTTCGGCCTCCTTGGAGCCTCTTCCCAGCTTCCACTACCAATTTCGACTTGCAGGAAATAGCCTACAAATCCCTTTGCAAACTCCTCCAAAATGTTGGTTTTACCTGTGCCATCCGACTCCTAACTCCCCAGATGGCTCTTGGTCAAGATCAACTACTCCCCAAGTCCCCACGAAATGCTGCTAGAAGGCCTCTGCGTTGTCCCTCTATCCAGAAATATGATTGGCTGATGTGTTGCTCTCTCTAGCTGCAAACTCCAACAAAAATGCCTTCACTATGCTGCCTCCTCAGTTCTCGGATCTCCCAACAAGCGATGAATTCCCTTGCTAGCCTCCAACCCGTCCTGCATGTTTTCTGGCTACCCAGGAATACGCAGTTCCCTCTCTGCGTTGATGGCTGAAGTGTGTTGTTGTCCTTGACTCCCTGAAACTCCTGTAGAACAACCTCCCTAGGGAGGGCACGGATGGTCCCTCGAAGTAGAGGTTGAATCTACCGCGTGAGATATTCATGACCAAACAGCCGGTAGACTTGCTAAACAACAAAACGTACAAGTGAGTGTTTGTTTGCAAATGTAGAAGATGAAAACAAAATGAGAGTTGATCTCTCTTTACCTCATGTGGGCCCTGTTGACCACTACGTGTCAACTACCCTTAGCAGTACGCCCCCTTTTCTTCGCAAAAGGGTAGCGCTTGATTAACGTGTCCGTGCCATTCGACAGTCATCGTCGACCTTATCATATTATGTTGTAAACCCAGTCTGCATGTGTGAATTGTAAATAATCTTAGCAAAGCTGAGTCATGTATGAAAATTGCCTAGGTGGACCTAACTTTCTAGTGATAATCTACGTTCCGGAAGGTTTTTTGTCTCACCGATCCATGATTGGCAGAGTTTTCCTTCAGCCTAACCCCAAAGCCAGAATGAATTTTGTCATTAGAATCTTAGGGGAATCCTAGTGCGTTGATCTGCTAGATTATAGTTGGTCGCGGAACTGGGTGATCTATGAGAGTCTATGTCAAATGGGTTTTCCCCCTTGAGATGTAAAATTGTAAAAGTCATGATATAAAATTTCTTGAGGGTTAGAAAATGTTTTAATCCCCTCATAAGTCCTAAGTCCTAGGTCCTAGGTGATTTTTCCAAAGGCTAAGTTCGAGGATCCAAAAATAAAAATTAATTTATTAAGAAAATTAAAAAATCAAATAATAGATAAAAAT
>APFE031156384.1:110260-123302 GCA_000404065.3 Pinus taeda
TTTTTATGGTCCATTTTTCTATAGCTAAACACACTTAAAATGTTTATTTACAAGTTGGCTATATGAAAGTGGTAGCTAATCAGCATTTAAATTTTATGATCATTTAAAGCATTTAAATTTTATTTAAGTTTAATCGTTGGATCATCGTTAAGGCATTGTGCATTTGTTGAAAATCTTACATCGCTCGGGTTATTTGATGATAAATGATTGTTTTACATGGTTCATATTCCTACAACATTTAACAAGTAATCATTTAATCATTAACTCCATAAGGCACTGGTACATTATTCATAAAATCAATTAAGTGCTTGTTTCTCCTCGTGTCTCCCAAACCAATTGGTCCACAGTTGGTCATCCATTGTCTCATAGGGTCTACCCCCTTAGCCGCGGGAGACAGGCTTAAACGAAGAGATCGGGGATCAGGGTGACAACCCCTGGTCTGAGCATTGTCGTGACAATCTGTGCGACAACAGGCCCCTCCATCCACCCATACGATTTTCCCTCCAAACATATTGAATGGCGAATTCGAACTCCTACGTGGGTGGCCCCCTCATTCCACTAGCAACTAAATAAAGTCGATTTGGCTCTTAAGTCCTTAAGTCGAAAGTGTGGGCCCTCTTACTTAGTAAAAAATGTGCAAACTTGTGTAGCAACACCCTGTTACTAATGTGTTTGAGAAGGGACATGACAATCCTCCCCTCCCAAATGTTGCTTGCCCTCAAGTAACCTCAAATCTGGGTGCTCCAAAATATGCTCACCCTCCCAGGGGGCATCCACATCTGGCAAGTTCTTCCAATGCACCAAACATTGCTTGTCCTCAAGCAATGCCTGAACAAACACCCTCTCTCACTGTGGACCCCCACTATCACTGCAAACTTCAGCAAGGTCCCAAATGTGCCATTGGATCGTCTCTGATCGTTGTACTATCCTATAGTGAAGGAGTCCCTCGATACCAGGATCCCAATCCAACCTAATAAAAGTGAAGCCCCCCTTACTCCACTCACTATTCCGTCATATATGGGCATTAGAACCCCTATGTCTATCACCAATAAGTAGAGCATCATGACGATGTAAAACTCTGCCCAAATCCTCATGAAGCTGCTCTACCGAATAGTCCACCCCATGCACTCTGATTATGGGCCCTTGAAGATACAACTCAATCCCTATGCGAATGAAGCCTCTCCTGCATGAGCTCCTCCTGAAATCCTCTTGCTAGCCATCCTGCCATGTTGATGAAGTCTCCCATGCCCTTAGCGAATCACTGAAACCCGATGGAGAATCTCGATGACCCTCCCCTAAAGAAACCAACTCACCCCTATGGGTATTTGAACTGCTAAGTACTATGACACTAGGGTCCCATGCCCAACGCAGCAAGAAACTGTTCTACTGACCCCGCGACACCATGGTCATCACTAACTGTCTAACATGCTCGTACCAAAGCCTCTTCTCGCATAGGTCTCGGCCACAATCTATGCGATGATCGAGGTTAGGCCATGTTGACCACTACGTGTCAACGACCCATAGTAGTACAATCCCTTTTTCGCAAAAGGGATAGCACTTGATCGATATGTCCGCGTCGTCCTGCTATCATCATCAGCTTGGTTCTCATGTTATAATGTAAACCCATTCTGCATATATATGATGTAAATAATCTCAGCAGATCTGTGTCATGTATGTAATTGCCTAGGTAAACCTATTTTTTTGGTAACGATCTACATTCCGAGAGGTTTTTTGTCTCACCAATCCATTCTAGGATGGCTGGCAGAGTTTTCCTTCAGCCTTACCCCAAAGCTGAAATGAATTTTGTCACTAGGATCTTAGGGGAGTCCTAGTGTTATAGATCGAATCTCTATAAAAGTGATTTGGGAATAGTCCTAACTATTTGGTTAGGTTATTTTATTACAAGTTGCTTAGTCTGCTGGATTATATTTGTGTCGCAGAAATGGGTAGTCTGTGAGGGTCTTTTTCAAATGGGTTTTCCCCCTTGAGATGTAAAAAATGTAAAAAATCATGATGTAAAGTGTCTTGAGGGTTAGAAAAAATAATTTATCCCCTTATAGGTCCTAAGTCCTAGGTAAATTTAAATTTTCCAGAGGCAAAATTCGTGGGTCCTTTAAAAAATTAAATCTTAACAGGTCCAGGGACTAAGGTTAATTGATTATTTTGCTAAATTTTATGCCTTGGGTCCCTGGGGTTAAGTCAAAGTCAAAATTTTGAGGAAATTAATTCAAAAATTTAATTTTTGAATTAATTAAAATGCATTTAATTGAAAAATTCAAAATTTCCTCAATATCTAAAATTTCGACGGGTGAGATTAAAAGAAATTTGGATCCTTTTCAACGGTCGAGATCACTTTGACAAGGATCACTCGAACTAGCCATTGGAAGATTTATCTTTAAATAGGAGGTCAGTTGTCAGTTGAGATCATTCGATCTTTGAGTCGTGTGCTAAGTGAAAGCTCTATTGTAATCTTTTTTTTTTGTGAGCAATAAAGGAAGACTTTGGTTAATTTCTGCTAGTGTTACTCTAAGTGGAAATGCTGTAAGATGTGTTATTTTCATGCACGGATTTCTTTTTATCCATTGATGATAGCTTTATGAAGAGTGATTCAAGCACAGGTATCTTGCTTGATCACTGGGGTTTGAATGGTAATTTAAGTTCTGAATAAATGGCAGGTATCTCTATTAAATCTGAATTTTATTATCGTTTTCTCGCTCTACGTTAATGGTTAACTTAAGTTGTGCCGAGAATTCTTGATTTTTTTAGATCATCAGGCGTTCGGGGAAGTTTTCAGTTGGACCAGCCAACTCCCGATTAGTATTTTCTGAAGAGCCCAACTTGATTGAATCTCGGGCTTATCATAAGAAGTTTCATTATTGATGCATGAAGGGTTTTGGGCAAAGCACCTCTGTTTAAATTTAAAATTTAAAAAAAAAAAATTGTGATAAATTGATAAATCTGGCTTTTAAGAGCCTCAGATTGTCAGATCTGGGAGCAGAGTTAGACTTGTACTCGCCAGATCTGGTAGATCTGCTGCTCCTGTGCATAGATCTGTAATTTTTTTTTATTTTTTTGACTGAGGGTTTCTGGGTGTTTGTGTTTTCAAGAACAGGTTGCAGATTTAAAGGTGAAGTTTGATTTTGAAGCCAGATCTAGGCCCTAGAGGGTAAGATCTAGCCTCATAACCATCTCTTGCAGGGGCATTATTTCTGCAGTCCAGGGTTATAAAAAAAAAATTATCTGGAGACGATTTTACAAGGGTTTTAAAGCAGAACATATAAATTTTATTGAGAAATCTCTGTGAAATTTTTAAGGGTTTATTGAGCTACTATTTTCTTTTCCTGTCTGCTGCCTGGGATCTTCAATATTTTTGTTGCCTGAAAAATTTCGAAATTTTTTTTGGGTTTCGCTGTCGTATGTTTGAGCCTGCCTCCCTGAACGCTACAGTCTCAACCCCGTTGGAAAATCCGCAGCCTTTCCCCTTCATCGTGCTCCCCTTGCATCGTTCCTCTTGTGTCACCGCTACTCCATTTCAGCATTTCTTCTCCCGCGTCCAAAGCCTGCAACACCTTCACGCAATTCTCCTACACAGCTCTTTTCCACTCCCTTTTTCTTCATATCCACGCAGCTCCCTTCTCTTTACCTGCGTCCTCCCCCTCAGCGTTTCTGACCTGCATGGTTCTCCCCCATCGCAGCTCCAACTCGTCTTCTCTCCACGCAAATCTGCCATATACCCATTGCTAACTCCACGTCCCTCATCCATTGCTCGCTCCCGTCGTTTCTCCCTTGCCCTCCTCACGTGGTCTTCTTAACCTGCTAAACCCTCCATCGTAACCCTTCCACGCTGCTGTAGACCTGCAAATCATTCCACGCTACCGTCGTCCTGCTCTTCATCTCCGCCGTCGCACTTGCACACCAGAATCCCATTGGAGTTTTTTTTTTTTTCTAAACTGACGCATTCGTAGTTAGATAAGATAGCTTAGGTTAGATAGGTAGCGTATATTTTTTTTTTTTTTGTTGTATGAAGTGTGTTTTGTTTTGATTTCATTAATTAAAAACAAAAAAAATCAAAATCGATTTTTTTTTTCAATTTAGATTTAGTTTATTTTTTCTTTTTGTTTTTTTTTACTTTGATATAAAATAAAAATAAATAACAAATAAAATAAAATATTCTAAACATTAAAAATCTAAAAAGAAAACTTAAAAAACCCTAAAAAGTTTATTTGGTAAATCGAAATAAATTTTCAAACTTACAGATTTAATTAAAAAAAAAAAAAAAAAAAATTATGTGGCCTTTGGCCCATTAAAAAATTTAAAAAACTATTAAGCAAGTTCGATATGCTTTGGTCACATTAAAAGAAAATCTTGATTAATCATTTACCACATTAAGTCTTGCTTAGCATATTGAGAAAAAGATTTCCTAAAGGATTAACTAAATTTGTCAAATTTCTAATTCCTTCTTGGTGTCTTTTGTGCTAAGAACGAAATCTAAAGGTGAACTTTTGTGGTATTGGTATTCGTCATTTCTCTATAGTTAAATGTGCTTAAATTCTTATCTCTAAAGATTAACTATTGGAAAGTGGTGAATTTCCTAGATTTGAGTCACTAAGAATAATCATTTAAATTCTAGGATCTAAACTGGTTAGCATTTAAATTACATGGTTATTTAAAGTATTTGTATCTCTTAAAATTTAATTGCTAAGACATTGCGCATCTAGTGAAATTGATAGTTATTACTTGGATTATTTAATGCTCATTACATGCTAGACATTTTGCAAATATTTTCAAGCGATTGTTAAAGATTTTTATTGTGGAATTACAAATAGATTTCATTTTCCTAAGCAACAGTAGCTAATCAATTACTTGGTTTTCATTTTACCTAGCAAGATCATTAACTCCATAAGGCACTGGTATTAATCATTTAAAATCTAAATCAAATCTCAAGTCTTGCTGAATCTTAATCAAGTATTTGACTGCCTCGTTGTGTCTCCCAAACCGGTTGATTCCCAGCTAGTTCTTCTTTATTCCAATTTTCCATAGGGTCTACCCCGCTTAGCCTACTGTAGGGAGACAGCTTAAACGGAGAGATTGGGGATCAAGGTGACAGCCCCCCAATCTGAGCGTTGTCGCGGTGCATAGACATTATGTGCAACAACAGGCCCAACCTGCCAAAGCAACCCAATAGTGTCAGCGCCTATCCCTCCATAGATGGCCCCAATCTTGAGCAACAATCTACTTCGCCCTATGGTGAGGGCTTTGGTGATTCCCCATATGTCTGCCTATGAATGAATCAATTCGCCTGTTACCCTGCCCATGCTCACTGAGGAGTGGAGTATCCCACCAATCCACTGGATCCATGGATCCCATAACCATACTAGAGGTCCACAACCCCCTAATCCGCTCTGCATATCGTTGTGATATGCTACTAGCTGTTGGGACTCCTCCGCACCCCGTCTTTGACTCTTGTAAGTATCCAATAGGTAGGCACTGAGCATCAAGAACCCCTGTTGCAACTAACCAACTGCTCCGCGCCTGCCAAATCACACAGCAATATTTACTATCCCAACTCCTGATGATGTGCCCGGGTCCTGCTGGAAGCCTAGACATCAACCTGCCAACAAGAGCTGCCATCCCTCGCACCTCATGCTCACCTAATGTCTCAAGCTGTCGAGCTGGAAAAGCACCATACAACTCCCTCTCGGTCACCTCCCCAAGTGTGAGCTGAGGGGTGGAACATATGTTACCTTGACAATCAACCATGCTATCCCTAAGCCTGTATATGTCAACTCGCGCACCTAGCAAGTGTCTCAACTGGAGAGTCTCCTCCCAACCCATCACACGCGGTGTCTCATCCAACTGCCTAGGGTGAGCCTCCCATGCCCTGCTGCCTGAAGGGAGAGTGTCAAGGGGCAACAACCAAACATTATGTGACTGTAAGCAACACCGGAGGAGGATGGGTGGGTATGTCCCGAAGGGTATGATCAAGAGTCTGCCAGAATGCTCAAGAGTAATCCTATAGACGTCCCCGTCTCTGCCTCGAATCTGCTGAAAACCCCCCCCAAGGCCCTCTCTCCGCTAAACATGGTGTCACCAGATGCTCAACCATGTCCTCATCGATCCTAGGTGAGATGCATCCAATGGTACACCTACTACCCCTGTCCATAAGTCTCCTTGGAGGTAACGCTCCTAGTGCCCACTGCACTGCATCATCTGCCACTGCATACCACCCAGTATCATTGCACTCGTCGACATGCCACTGTATACCGCAACCTGTCTTTGTACACCATTGAATACCCCCAGCTACAGCCATACCATCTTGTATCATCCTGCCTATGTCAATGCACCTGTCACTCCCCACATGTCCTCAATTGGATGCAAGTCACTCCTACCCCACAGTGTCAACCGACTTGCTGTGGTATACCACCATGTATCTCCATGCTCCTCTGCAGGCCACTGCTCCTCGATACATAGCCCTATACACCACTAGGTGCTATGGCCTAGAATTGGGTCTGTATGCATCAGGCCACATCCCTCATCCCTCTATATAACACTGGATGCTACGACCTGACTCTGTGCAGTCTTGTGTACCACTGCCTAGTATCATACCACCCTATAACATATGGTATCCCGTATGTGCCAAAGTGTCTGCCATTCTGATAGTGACCCCACCATGACACGCGTCATGTCCCCTCGTCCATCCTGGTAGACCTGAGCACCCTAACTCCACTCCTGCTAGGGGGGATATCTCTGCTATGCTGATCCTCTGTGATCCCCGAGTCCTAAACCTCAATGGCAGAACATCGTCTCCATACAATATCTGGTCTGGTGGCATACCCATGCCACCTCCTCCAACCAGCTCCTTTCAAAGAATGCTAATCATCTTGTGCCCCCATGCGCAACCAACATGCCAAAACAACCAATGGAGTTTGCTCACAAACCACCTAGCCACTAGCATCAACTGGAACTCCCCTAAGGAATGCATGCGCTCAAGCACGGGGCTGACTACCTCATTAATGCCATAGTCATCCCGCATGTCTAATATCGGATAGGAAGCCCTGCCTGGATCCAAATGCCAACCTGAGCCTCCAGCACCCTCAATGTCTGAGAGCTCCCACTGAGCTTTACTATGGACTACGACCATCTCCATGAGTCTAGCCCACTCCACCGGGTACCGACTTAGAATCTCTCGCCATCCAACACCAAGAGAGGGATCGAATGCAGAAACTCTAGCACATAGAACAAGCCCTCCATACTGTGAATGTTGCACCCTGTGCAACTCATGTCGCCTCAACTAACCACCCTGGTCAACACATAAAATTTGTCGGGGAGTCTCTGCATCTCTCTCTCCATGCTACAAAGGTAGTCTAGCAATGTTGCAAGCCCCATCTATATAAGCCTAGAGAGAGCTATTATCTGGAATTACTCCAGCTCTGTTGACGGTCTGTGCATCTAACAGCTCTAAGTCAATGGTTGGCCCCAAAGAAGACTGCTCGTCCTCCTCCACCATGGGCTCAACATGCGTCACGAACTGCCCCTCCATGATTAGCTCATGCCCCTCTATGTGCTCTCCATGTTGTTGTAGGTGGCTGTCATCCCGCAACTCTATCGTAGATCTGGGTGCCTCTGTACCTATCGGCTCCTCATCAAGGGTGGTGATGTCTCTCAACACCTCATTATCTTGTCGTGTGTTGCTATCACCTGAAAACTTGGACACGACCCCTGATATCTCAACAACGAATGTCACCTTCTCAACGGTGGACATGTTTGTGTCTCCTGGCACCTCATCAATGGATGGTCCTATGGGTGTATGCTCTACTCTCTCCCCCAAGGTGTCAACTGGTGCTATCAAAGAGGCCTCCAACAATGGTGACTCTTGGGCCACATTGGGTATACCAATGTGATCCTCACACTCTCGCGTGTCGCTGCCTCATGTTCAATCTCCTCCTCAGGCCCCTGATGTCTAAAACCAGGTCTCCACCAGCAATATCATCTCCTTGACTCATCCTCTAACTGTCTCTGGCTACCTGCTCCTTTTCAGGAGATCTGGTGCCCTGATTCGTCTGCTTTCCCCACACAGTGTAGATGGTTGTACTCCCACGGCTTATGCACCTCTAGTGTCTCTGTTGTAAGGACAAGGATGGGTCGGGTCTGACAACTTCCTCAATTGAGCCAACCTCTCATCATTCCAGCGGATTCCACCCCAGATTTCCTGCATACCGAATCTCCCTTGAGCCATGGGTAGTGTACGGTGTAACCCGTCATTATGCATACATGCCCAAATCTCCCATGATCTCACTAGTTACCCACAACTGGGCCAAGATCATGCTAGGATACCACTATAATGTTCCTAAGTAAGAATGTAAGTGAAATTAAGCAAAAAATTTGTGCAGCAACATAAAAAAAATAAAACACACATTAAACATCCATGAAAAAGCTACCAATAAGGAACTGTTGTGTAATATTCCTAATTAGCCATGGCTAATTGGAATATTCGATTTTGCCCAATTTTTGCCTTCTATAGTTACTTATAAATAAAAAAAGTGAGGACGGGGGACATAACTCACTTTAAGAATAAAAAAGTCATTTCCTAGTAGCACAACGTTGTGACTTAAGGAGGAGCCAAGGGGGCCAAAGGAGGACGCAGAAATGGGGCCCACGAAGACACATGGAGGGACTACGCAAGAGGGAAGAACACATGGCAAGAGGGGAATCACGTAGGAGGAGGTGAGCCTAGGGGTTGTGAGAGGCAGAGGCTATAAAATAGAGAGGAGCCCCCTCATTTTGGATCATTCAATTATGTGCATTTTGAGCTAGTCATTTCGACTTCTGAGCACGTTGGCTGTTTAGCTAGTCTGCAGCACTGTTTAGTGCATTGAGTGTCTCCGTTCGGAGATCTCACCCTTAGCCTTGGGGGACTTTGAGTGCCTGCTCGGGCAAGGTATTTCTATTGGCATTTCAGCAGTAGATTCATCAACGTTTCAGCAACAGTAGTGGCAGCGTTTTGGAGGACTGCGCAGCACTAGGAGAGGGACGCAGTTCTGAAGGACTGCTCAGTGCTGTGAGAGGGACGCAGTTCTGGTTTGAGGGTTTGCAAGGTGTGTTGTGCTAAGAGATAGATCAGTGGATCAACCCTTGCAGCTGGAGAGTTTTTGGCAGGAGTTTTAGGCATATTTCTGGAGGGTTGCATTCAATGGCAGCGCAGAGCACTGAGAGACTGCACAGAACCCCAAGGGAGTGATTTTCGGGGGTCGGCCATTCCGGGAAAGCTTTCTGGGTTTTCCTGGGTTTCTTAAGTAGAGCCCGAATCCAGAGTTTCAGCGTTTTCCGAGAAGGGGAGCAGCCCCAAATCATCATTTGTTTTCTAGCAGCAGCAGCATCCACGCAGAGAGGCCATTCTTGTCATTCTGAGAGTATTTCTTCACTTGCCTTGTGCAAGTCGAGGTGCCATCTGTCTAATCACCTCTTGTACTCATTTTATTGCTCAGTATAATAAAATGGCTTAGCATTTCTCGCTGCAATTCTTGTGTATCTGCTTATATTTCCAGTTTACATTATTATATGTTGTTCCACTGTTATTTTATAACTTCTAGGTTATTATATCATTTGCACATATTTGGTTGGAGTTTTCGCTGGGGTTTGAGGAATATTCTGGGTAAGGGATATTACAGTGGTATCAGAGCATAGATCTGGCTCAGCCTGTGGAGCTAGCAATCTATGACACTAGGGGAAAAACCCTACATTTGTTACAGAGGTAGGAGGTACAGTGACACTGGACGTAGGTTGGAGAATACCTACGGGGAGGGAGATTGTGTTCCTATGGTGGACGCAGAACAGGTGGAGCCTGTCGTAGACGTAGAACAAAGAGAGCCATTAGTAGACGCAGAACAGATGGTCGACGAGGACGGGAAGAGATTTGCGGATATGCTCCTCAAATTAGTGCACAATCTGTTGAGGCAGATTGAGGTGATAGGGCAAAGATTCACGACAGTAGAGACCAGACAGCGTGAGAGCCCACGAGTTTTTCAGATTGGTGAGGCATCAGGTGCATCCCATCATTTGCCAGAGCAGCGTGATACTGCGCAGCAGGTGGCCTCACATGCCCCTACACGCTCTACCATGCCCACTTTCTTAGGAGCAGACACGGGGGCCGTAGCCTAGCAAGAGGTAGAGCCCAGACATATGGGCAATTATTTTGTAGAGTAGCAGGCCTATGGGCAGGAGTTCAGGGAAGCCCTCTCATTCAGAGATTTTGTTCAGCTCCAGTGGGATAGCAGATCCCGCGACCATCACAGAGGGTATCAGCATTACTATGATGGTGACAACCACCATGCAGCAAGTAGATTCCACTTGCCTATGTTTGATGGCTCATCAAACAGTTCGGCAAAGTCTTGGGTGGAGAAGATGGACATTTATTTCCAGCTTAACCAGATGTCGGAGACAGAGGCCATCAAGGTGGCAACATTGCATTTGGATGGTGAGGCCCAGGATTGGTGGTTTCACGGGATGGTTACACTAGGACACTCCATGGTGATGACATATGTCGAGTTCACCAGGAGATTGATGGAGCGATTTGATCGGAGGGATCCAGAGCAGCATTTTGTTGAGCTGACGAGGCTCAAACAGACAGGGAGCCCAAAGACCTACATTGCAGATTTCTTGAGGGTCTCAGTGATGGTGCCAGATCTATCCATAGCACGGAGGATCTATATGTATGTTGAGGGGTTAGCAGAGGCACTTTGAGGGCTATTCAGATCCACTAGACCTACCACCCTTCAGGATGCTATGAGCAGGACTCGGGATTACAGGATGTCTTACCCAGGACCCGGACACCTTACCCCCAGAGACAGACTTTCCAGTCTAAGGGGAAGGATGTGAGGATTCCACCTCCAAAGGGGAATCCAGGACGAGTGCAGATTGACGGTGATGTCAAGAGGGAGTTGAAGAAGAAGCAGTTGTGCTTCACATGTCAGGAGCCATGGGCACCGGGACATAGATGTGCTGCTGGTAAAGCACATTTTAATGAGGTCTTCTCCGAGAGCAGTGGAGAAGAGGATGACGAGGATGATGGGGAGGCAGGAGATAGCCATGCCATACAGGGACCTTTACCACCTCCACCACCACCAGCAGGAGGTGGATCATTTGCACCTACCAAAGGGGCCCTTGCAGCATTGCGAGGAGTACCCAAATATCTGACATTACGCGTACGGGGGACAGTACGTGGCCAGTGAGTATCAGTTTTGGTGGACAGTGGGGCGACCCACAACTTCATCGATGCCCAGATGGTTGAGCAGAGAGGTATACCGACAGAGAGCTTCGATGGGTTTTCAGTGTTGGTTCCAGGAGATTAGACCATGACATGTGCTCGATACGTTCCAGAGCCTTCAGTGACGATGGGCACCTACATGTTGACTGACCACTTTTTCGTGGTCGATATTCCGGACACCAACATGATACTGGGTGTTCAGTGGCTTATCACTCTAGGGAAAGTCACGATGGATTGGAAGACCCTAGAGATGGAGTGGGATGATGAGAAGACAGGGAGGCATGAGAAGATATGAGGACAGCACACATATCCGCCTCAGACTGTTTCAGCTCATCGGATGGAGGCAGTTTTCCGAAAGGGGGACATAGAGTGGGCAGTGGAGCTGCATGCATCAGAGGCAGGAACTACAGGGCAGGCAGTACATCCAGAGATCCAGTCCATCCTTGATCAGTATGCCATAGTGTTTGGAGAGATTCCACCAGGACAGCCACCGGATCAGGGGTTTGAGCACACTATCGAGCTTGAGCAGGGCATCCAGACAATGATCACCAACCCCTATAGGCACCCCAAGGCCTATCGGGACGAGATTGAGTGGGCTATCCAGGAGTTGCTGGCTCTTGGGCACATTCGACCGAGCACAAGTCCTTTTGCTTCTTCTGTGGTGTTGGTGAAGAAGGACGGTACACTGAGGATGTGCATTGACTACAGGGCCCTGAACAAGAAGACCCTGAAGAACAGGTAACCCATATCCAGGATCGATGAGTTGATGGACGAGTTGAGAGGGGCACATTTCTTCTCAAAGATTGATTTGAGATCGGGGTATCATCAGATTCGTGTGAGGGAGCAGGACATTCCCAAGACCGCCTTCAGGTGTCACTATGGGCACTTTGAGTTCTTGGTTATGCCTTTTGGGCTAACCAACGCCCCACCTACATTTCAGTCCTTCATGAATCACATCTTCCGTGGTCACTTGAGGAAGTTTGTGTTGGTATTCTTCGATGATATTCTCATTTATAGCAGGAGTTGGGAGGAGCATCTCCAGAACATCGAGACAGTATTACGTATCTTATAGGAGCAGCAGTTCTATGCCAAACTCTCCAAATGTGAGTTTGGGTTGACGAAGATGTTGTATCTGAGACACATCATAGGGGTGGACGGAGTGAGAGTCCACGAAGAGAAGATCAGGGCCATCAGAGAATGGCTGGAGTCGAGAAATGTGACAGAACTTCGAGGATTCATTGGCATTTGTACTTACTACCGGAAGTTCGTCAAAAGTTTCTCACAGCTTGTTGCACCCCTGACAGATTTAACAAGGAAGGGGGCTTTCAGTTGGTCAGATACAGCACGGCGAGCCTTTGACAGGCTCAAGGAGGTTATGAGCAGCTGCCCAGTGCTTGCGTTGCCAGATTTTACGCAACCTTTTGTTTTGGAGTGTGATGCATCGGGAGAGGGGATCAGCGCAGTATTGATGCAGGGAGGTCACCCTATAGCCTTTGAGAGCCAGAAGCTCCTTCCGCATGAGAGTTTGTATCCTATATACGACAAGGAGATGTTGGCCATCATGCATGCATTGCCTAAGTACCGGCAGTATTTGGTGGGCAACAGGTTTCGGGTGAGGACTAATCACAACAGCCTCAAGTTCTTTTTGGAGCAGACGCAGTTACAGGAGAGGCAGCAGAAGTGGATCAGTAAGATCCAAGCATATGACTTTGACATTGAGTATGTCAAAGGTAAGAACAACGTGGTAGCAGATGCCCTTTCACGTAGACCAACCACGTT